>RJWJ010007117.1:0-58985 GCA_004363605.1 Indri indri | reverse complement strand
GAAAGATTCCTACTGATTTCAGAAGCATTAATAATAAAATTGTCTTAGATTTAAGAATTTTTAGAACAGGTAGGGTTGGCAGATAATGCAAATAAAAATACAGGATGCCTAGATAAATTTGAATTTCAGACAAATAATAATTTTTAATATATGAATGTCCCAAATATTGCATAGGACACATTTACATTAAAATAAAAAATATTTTCACTCATCTGAAATTCAAATTTACCTGGGCATCTCATATTTTACCTGAAAACCTTAGGAGGTAAGACAAGACACCTGCTACACATTTCTGTGATCACTCAACATTGACAGAGTTTACCCATCCCACCTTAAAATCTTTCTCCTCAGAGTCACCTTGGATGATTTGTTCCTCTTGCTATACTTCATTTATCTTGCCTTTTATACTTTATTCACTTTTTTCTAGATGATTTTTAACTACCAGCTTTCTCTAAATATCAGTTTTAAGGACAATCTCTTCTGCTACATCAAATTTCTATAATGCAAATGAACCCAAATGCTATTAGAATAAATTAGTACAAAGTTGATACGACACAAAATCACATTGCATCATGTATGCCCTTTTCTAGCATAGTAACATCTTGTGCTACCACTAATATCTAAAAACAAAATGCAAAATGCAGATATACGTCTTCTAATGCTGCATAAAAAATTACCATAACCTTAGTCATTTAGAAGGGATAGAAAGTTTGGAAGGAAAGGAGGGAGCAAGAGGAAACTTAGGCCAGTTCTGGAAATTGGACATAGAGAATCGAGCCATTCTTCTAGACCCCTCTATTTTTTTATTGATTTTCTCATAGAGTGGTAACACAAAGTATGCTAAGATCCCAAGGTTTCAGATCTAGCATAAAAATGTTATAGAGCAGTTTGTTCAGTATGACTCACTTTCCAGTGTAGATATTATGCTTAAGAGACAAAAGGAAATGTATTTACAAACCACATGTGTTCCAACCCACCACATCACATTTAAGGTGTGATAGTCATTAGTGGTTAGGAGGCAGTCATACATTTGTAAGTATATTCTATATTCTTTGTAGTACTTCAAAAGTGATAGTAGCCCTGATATGTTAGAAATTTGGAAATACTGATTATATAAATACTCTGATTTCAAATCAAGAGTCACAATTGACATTATTTACCCATTTATTTTCATTGTCATGAATGTAACTGAAGTTCAAGTCCTTAGTAATTAATGTCAGATTTACCAAAAAGTCTAAAGTACTAATTTCCTTCTCCCTTAGACAACTACTCTGAATATTTCTTAACTAGATTCATTATGATGTATTTTTTCTTTCTCCCATTGACCTCAATTATATTATACACATTCTTATATTAATAGATTCTTACTAAAATTGTTATTTCATTACTCAAATCTTCCTTAATTGTTTTCTGCCCTTAGGTAAAAATAATAATACTAACAATAATGATACATTTCGAAAATCTAAAGTTATTATGGCTGGGAGTAGTGGCTCACACCTGTAATCCTTGCAATTTGGAAGGCCGAGGTGGAGAATCTCTTGAGGCCAGGAGTTTGAGACCAAGGTGAACAACACAGTGAGATCCCATCTCTATCAAAAAACAGAAAAAATTAGCCAGACATGGTGGCACACGCTTGTAATCCCAGCTACTCAGGAGGTGTAAGTGGGAGGACTGCTTACATCCAGTAGTTTGAGGTTGCAGTAAACTGTGATGAGACAACTGCACTCTAGCTAGGGCAACAGAATGAGACCCTGAAGAAAAGAAAGAAAGAAAGGTAAGAAAGGAAAAAAAGAAGGGAGAGAGAAAGAAAGAAAGAAAGGAAAGAATGGAGGAGAGAAAGAAAGAAAGAAAGAAAGAAAAAGAAAAGAAGGAAGGAAGGAAAGGAAGGAAGGGAGGAAGGAAGGGAGGAAGGAAGGAAGGAAGGAAGGAAGGAAGGAAGGAAGGAAGGAAGGAAGGAAGGAAGGAATCAGATTGGCATCCAAGCAACTACCAAATCATGTTTTTCATCTACCTATTCAACATAGTCTAGTCAAACAACCATGCCGACAACATTGTTTATTGCATGCCTATGGTATGCCCTGTGACTGAACAATTGAGAATTACTAAGAAGTATGAGATATGGCTCATGACATATAAGAGTTCATTTAATCAGAGATCCTATGTAAAATAATATTAAAATTGTAGGATAATACAAAATAAGCGCAAACTGAAGGATGCAAACAGCAAACGCTATAAAGGTTTGAAAAAAAGGAAAGATTAATATGGAAGCTTTGAAGAATTTCAGAAGAGTGATAGTAGCAACATGGCAGAATAGAAGACACCTGAATCTTCCTCTACCCACAGATGCACTGAATAAATATTTACTCATGGATCAGCTCCTTCAGAGAAAATAAGAAATGAGTTGAGAAACTTCTGTGTGTCAGGCAACTGAAAAAATTTCCACACCAAATGGGTAGGAAAAGCTGTGGCACACTTGGGTATGGGCCCTGCCAGGGCACTGTACCATACAACTGGGAAGGAATCCCCAACGCTCAGCTTCTCTCTGAGAAGAGAAGGGTTTGATCACACATATATTACCCTACCTCTAAGGTTCCTCTTGGTTTGGCTCTTAATTCACCAACTCTAGGGACAAAAGGGATTAAACATACATGAGTCTTTCCAAACTACAGACAAAAGCAACAGTTTTGTATGGGAGTGCAAGTACTTCCAGGAGCCTTATCTGCTAGGATCAGGGCAGAGAAGGGGCTAAAACTCAAAGATCCCAGTTTCTCCCTGGAAGAGGTTTACTTCATACCTTTCCAGTGGCTACTTGATAGCCCGGCTTTTAACTAACCTTCATTGGGAGGTTGAAGGGGCCAACATTAAACTTCCTGCAAGCCTGAGCACAAGTGTGGCACTTACCAAGCCTTCACCTGTTCACTAAGCAATAAGGCCAAGTCTTTTAATTCCTTCTGGCAAAAGTTTTTTCATGTATTGAGCACCCTAACTTTTACAGCTCCTAGCCGAGGGACTGCATCCTAAACTCCTTAGCTCTAGGAATAGAAAGGATGAAGCCTATGTGAGTTTCCCTCGATCGCAGAACAAAGAGATAATTTTAAACAGGCATGCAAGCATTTTCATGGCTACATCCCCCTAAGGGAGCAGTACAGAGCAGTTCCCACTTTCTCTTTGGAAGTGGTTTACTGTGCATTCTTACAGTGGGTACCTGATGACCTGTCTTATAACTAACTGACATTAAGAAATTAATAGGGCCAACAAACAACAGACAGATCTCTGTCAGACTGGACAGAGGCTCAGCACTACTCACCTTTCTCCCTCTGATTGCCCTAGTGTCAGATGTATACATTCTTCCTGGTAGGAATTTGTCCACATAGTGAGTACCACAACTTCTACAGCTCTCACCCACAAGACTTCCTACAAAAGTAACTAGCTCTGGGAGTTGATGGGGCTTTGTATTTTTGAGTCTCCCTAGACCACAGAAAACAAAGAGAGGGACATACAATGAGCCCACTTCCGGTGGCTATATCCCAAAGATCAGAGGGTGCATTCTGAATGCAAGTGCAGGCATTTGCCACAGATTCTGTCTACAGATTGGGGAATAAAGAACAAGAGAAAAACACCCACTCCCAGCTTAACCGTGAGAATAGAAGAAAATAAAACAAACATCTAACACCTTGTCAACTTGAGATAATCAAAAAGATTATTTCAGAATCCAAACTTCGAAAGTTTATTCAAGCAAAAAGCTCGAAATAGCCATCCAGGAAACACAGACACCAGAGAAATGGGGTCAGTGTTGCAAAGTTAAAAGTTAAGGTCTTGTGTAGGCAAAAAAGAAAGAAATTTACTAGGATTATAACATTTTCTATGTAAGGATGGTTTATGAGTTGTAATAATTTAATTAGTTACAGTTTCTTTTCTTTTCCACACAGCTGGTTTTCATTTCCTTGACAGTTTATTTATTTATTTAATTTTTGACCTTTTTTTTTTATTTCAGCATATTACAGGGGTACAAATGTTTAGGTTACATAGATTGCCTTTGCCCCACCCGAGTCAGAGCTTCAAGCGTGTCCATCCCCCAGACGGTGCACACTGCACCCATTAGGTGTGTATATACCCATCCCCTCCTCCCCCTTCCCATCTGTCCAACACCCGATAAATGTTATTACTCTATGTGCACTTAAGTGTTGATCAGTTCTTTGCCAATTTGAAAGAGTATATTTAATATTCCGTCTCAGAATATGTGATAGTCATGAAGTCTTTGTGTGAAAGAAGAAAGAATGAAGTCAATCTATACTGAAGACAACAGTGAAGAGGGGAGTCTTCCCTGACAACCTTTAGTCATTTACAACATTTTACAAAACAATTCAGGTAAGGAAGAAGGCTAATCTATAATCAAAAAAATACATATTACTTCTACTTAGGATGTAGCTGCCTGTCATGTGATGCAGGGCCCATAACCACATTTGTTAAGGTTCAAAATGATATAAAGTTCCAAAAGCTTAGATTTTGAATTATTATTTTTACAACCTCAACCTTTCCAGCTACATTTAGAGGGACTTACCTATCTTTGGGTACTGACAGGATATGGCACATCCTGCTCTCCTGATGGCCACCAAAAACAAAGATAGCAGTTTGGGTTTTTTGTTATTTCAATAGATTTAGGTGGCACAGTGGTTTTTTGACACATGGATGAATTATTTAGAGGTGAAATCAGGGCTTTTAGTGCATTCATCACCTGAATAGTACACATTGTACCCAAGAGGTAACTTATGATCCCCTCCCATCCTCCTCCAATACTGAGTCTCCAATGTCCAATATACCACTCCAAATAACCATGTGTACTCATTGTTTAGTTCCCATTTATAAGTGAATACATGAGGTATTTGTTTTTCCATTCCTAAGATACTTCATTTAGTATCATGGCTTCCAGTTCAATCCAAGTTGCTACAGAAGACATGATTTCATTCTTTTTATGGCTGAGTAATATTCCATGGGGTGTGTATGTATATTCTTTATCCACTCATTAGTTGATGGGCACTTAGGTTGATTCGAAATCTTTGCAACTGTGAACTGTGATGTGATAAACTTAATAGTGCCAGTGTCTTTTGTATATAATGGTTTCTTTTCCTTTGGGTACATACCCAGTAGTGGGATTGCTACATTGAATGGTAGGTCTACTGTTAGTTTTTTGAGGAATCTCCACAATGTTTTCCACAGAGGTAGTACTAATTTACATTCCCATTAACAGTGTATAGGTGTTCCCATTTCACTGCATACATGCAAGCATCTATCGTTTTTCACCCTTTTAGTAATGGCCATTCTCACAGGGGTAAGGTGGTATCTCACTGTGGTTTTAATTTGCGTTTCACTGATGATTAGTGATATTGAGAATTTTTCATGTTTTTTGGCCATTTGTATCTCATTTGAAAAATGTCTGTTCAATATCCACTTTTCAATGGAGTTGTTTGTTTTTTTCATGCTTATTTGTTAGAGTTCCTTATAGATTCTGGTTATTAGTCCTTTGTCACATGTATAGATTGCGAATATTTACTCTCATTCCATAGATTGATTACTCTATTTTTTCTTTTCTTTTCTTTTCTTTTTTTTTTTTTTGGTGTGCAGAAACATTCTAGTTTAATTAAGTTCCATTTATTTATTTTTGTTTTAGTTGTATTTGCTTTTGGGGTCTTCATCATAAATTCTTTGCCTAGGCCAATAACCAGAAGTTTTTCCTAAGTTTTCTTCGAGAATTTTTATGGCGTCAGGTCTTATACTTATATTTTAATCCATCTTGAGTTAACTTTTGTGTATGGTGAGAGATCATGATCCAGTTTCATTCTTCTACATGTGGCTCTCCAATTTTCCAAGCACTATTAATTGAATAGGGTATCCTTTCCCCAGCATATGTTTTTGAAAGACAGTACTTTGGATAAACAATATATTTGAGAGGAACCTAAGGATCTCTGGCTAGATGAATTGGTGAAAGCCTTCTCCTACCTGAGGAAGGTCTGATAAGACTAGGAAAAGCACTTGGCAATTGTCTTACCTGGTGCACAGAAAACAACACAGAGTCAAGGAAAATAAACCAAAAAAAAAAAAAAATAGATAATATTTTCCAAATGAAAGAATGACTTAAAACCAACCTAGTGAAATGGACATAAGTTATTTATTCAATAAGGAATTGAAAATAATGGCCATAAAGATACTCAATTAGTCAGGAAAGCAACACAAGAACTAGCTGAGAATTTCAACACAAAGACAGAACATATTAACAAGTACCAAAAAAAAAATTAGAGCTGAAGAACAATATAACTGAAATGAAAAACACAATAGAGGAGGTTCAACAGTAGACTAGATCAAGCACAAGAAAGAATTCATGAATTCAAAGAGAAGTCCCTGGAAATCATCCAATCTGAGGAGGAAAAATAAATAAATATGAAAGTGAAGATATCTTATAAGACTTATGGGAAACCACTAAGAGAAAATAATATCAAGAGAAATAGTAATAAAGGAGCAATTCATCAAGAAGACATAATAACTATAAATATATATGCACCAAATAGCTGAGCACATCAATATGTAAAACAAACATCAAGAGGTCTGAAGGAAGTTACAGACTAAAACACAATAATTGTAGGGGATTTTAATATCCTACTCACAACAACAGACATATAATCAAAGTAGAAAATTAGTAAGTATAATAAACATTGAACATGAACTACACTGTGGACCAAACGGACCTAACAGATATATAAAGTACATTATATCCAATAGCAACATAATACACATTCTTCTCAAGTGTACATATTCTTCAGGATGGATCACATGTCAGGGAACAAAACTAGTATTGACAAATTTAAGAAGATTGAAATCATATTAAATATCTTTTCAGAATACAGTGGTCATACAGAATCACAAAGAACCCAAAAAAGCAAAGCAATCTTTAGAAAAAAAACAAAACTGGAGGCATCACACTATCCAACTACAAAATAAACTATTAATACCATCTATAGTAATTAGAGCAGCATGGCACTGACATAAAAACATACACATAGACCAGTGGAACAGAATATACAGCCCAGAAATAAATTCATGCATTTAAAGCCAAAAAAAACAAAAACAAAAACAGAAATTAATAATTGGAGGAACCATCACAAATTTAAAAATATGTAGAAATTAAACAATATGCTCCTGACCAACAATTGAGTGGAAGAAGTTTTTCAAAGGAAAATTTAAAATATTTTGAAACAAATGAAAAGGAAATATACCAAAACATATGGGATACAGCAAAACCATTTCTAAAAATGAAGTTTATAGCACTAAGTATCTACATAAAAAGATAAGAAATATCTCAAATTTAAAAAAGAAAATCTAATATTGTAACTCAAGGAAATATTAAAAATAGGATGAAATTAAGCACAAAGTTAGCAGAAGGAAGTAAACAACAAACATGACAACATAAAAAAATGAAATAGAAACTAAAAAACATAGTAGAAAATAACAAAACTAAGAAGTGGTTTTTCGAAAAGCTTAAAAAAATTGACAAAACCTTAACAGACTATTAAAAAAGTAGAGAAGAGAGACACAAATTAATAAAATCAGAAATGAAAGAGGACACATTACAACTGATAACACAGAAGTACAAAGGATTACAAGATAGTACTATGAACAGTAACACTCCAACAATTTGGAAAAACCAAAGGAAATGATCAAATTCTTAGAGGAATAAAGCCTACCAAGACTGAAACATAAACAAATAAGAAATCTGAACACAGCCATAATGAGGAAGGAGACTGAAACAGTAATAAAAATTCTCACATCAAGAGGGGTCTTCAAGAGTCAAGATAGCTGACAAGAGGCAGATGACACTTCCCTTTGGCCCTCTTCCACAAAGAAGGGCCAAAACAGGGAGTAGATAATTACACATCAAACAGAGAATCTAAGAACACTGGAGTTCAGCAGGAAAGTGACAGGGAAATTCTGAGGCATGGAATGAGAGAGAAGAAAAGCAGCCTGCTTGGTGAGGATTGGCTCAGAGCCAGGAGAAACTCCCAAGAGTGGGGAAAAGGTAAGTGGGATAGCCCAAGCAATCCACATTTGCACTGTGAAGTCCTACAAATCTTAGCCATGGGAGAGCCCCTTGGCATTCACAGCCCTGAGAATAATACAGGGAACTGCCTGGATCCTGTGCAGCAGCAGTATTCCAAGAGGGAGTTTGCATTGGGTCCTGCACATCTCCCCCAAGACCAATAAAAACTATAGCAGGGCACAATTTTGAGAGCCTAGCCCCCAACCAAAATAAAATCCTGCCCAACGGCTCAACAGCCTTTGCATCTTGACATCCCTAGGGCCTTACCAACATTTTCCCATGTCCACCTAGAGGGCTGCTGTGTTTTGACAGACTGACCCTAGTGGTGTAGCTGGTTCCCCAAGGCTCTAGCCCATGCAGCATCCTACATCCCAGAGATTTGGCAGTGCAGTGTAACAGGAAGGCTGCCACTGGGACAAAGGGAGCCAAAGTGCACATGCCCCAGAGCCTAAGAGTTGTGTGCTTTGGGCTACTGTCAATGACAATAACCCTGACTGCCCCAAGCAGCAGAGCCACTATGCACCTATAGGGACCTTCAGAGGGTATGGGGATTGGCTCACCTGGGAGTCATTTCAGGGCCTGAGGACCAGACCACTCTGTCCATTATCATCACTATCAGTGCCAAAATGTGCCACAGGGGGCTTGAGGATCAACACAGCATGCTCACCAAAGGCAGGGACTGTGAATGCTTTCCAAGGGCCAATGAGTCTTCCCAGCTTGTTCCCACCACTACCATGGGTCCCCACTCATGCATGCCAACTGGGGAAACAAGGGTCGGCCTGCCCATGCTATGGCCATCACTGATGCGATACATGTCACCCAGGGGCCCAAAAACTAGCCCACATGTCAGTTCCACTACTGATACTGCCAGCACCTGAGCAAGCCACCTGGAAGCCCTAGGATTGGCCTGCCTGAACCTGCTACTACTGGGGCCCACATGCTTCCTCTTCCGACCCAAGCAGCAGGGCCGCCATGCACTTGCATGTGACTTCAGAAGGCCTAGGGATCAGCCCACATAGGTGCTATCCTGGGGCCTAACAATAGGCCTGCATTACCCAACCTGACTACTGCCATTGCCCAAGCCCAAGCATACCATTGGGGACCTGTTTTCAACCCACTCTGTTTATCACCATCAGCACCCTAGTACAATATCTGGGACCCTACAAATTGATCCTCTCTTCCTGCCACCACCAGTGACTGCATACACATTCTAGGAGGCCAGAAGATCAGAAGATGGGACTGGCCCACCTGGTATCCCCATCTATGGCAAAGCCTCATCACATCTTCCGCTAACAACTACAGCCTAAGCAATAGAGGAACTACTGATGGTGATTATAGTCCCCCAAATCATACAGTGACTATGCTATTGTGACTACCCAGAATCAAAGCCAAATTACTCTACTCTATCAATACTATAGATACATCTATAGAAAAAAGTCTTGCCCTATGAAACCTAATCCACAATATTGAAAGAAGCAATTATTACACCAGATGGACAGATATCAATGTAAGGACACAAGAAACATGAACAAGAAAGGACAAGTGACAATTTCAAAATAAGACAATAATAATATTCCAGGAATAGACTCCAAAAAAAAAAAAAAAAAAAAAAGAAAGGAAGGAAGGAAGGAAGGAAGGAAGGAAGGAAGGGTAATCATATGCCAGATGAAGAATTTGAAATAATGTTTTTTCAGAAGTTCAGTGAGAAACAAACAAACACAGACAAACAATAAAAAGATATCAGAAAAACAGTTCATGATCTCAATGAAAAATTCAACAGAGATAGCATAAAAGAGAAGCAAGCAGAACAGAACTTCTGGAACTAAATAATTCAATAAATGAGATTAAAAATACAGTCAAGTTACTAGGTATGGTGGCTCATATCTGTAATCCTAGCACTTTGGGAGGCAAAGGTGGGTGGATTGCTTGAGGCCAGGAGTTCGAGACCAGCCTGAGCAAGAGTGGGACCCTGTCTCTACTAAAAATAGAAAATTTAGCTCGGCATGGTGGTGCATGCCTGTAGTCCCATCTAGTTGGGAGGCTGAGGCAGGAGGATAACTTGAGCCCAGGAATTTGAGGTTTCAGTGAGTTATAATAATACTACTACATTCTGCTAGGCAATAGAATGAGACCCTGTCTCAAACACAAACAAACAAACAAAACCAAAAAATACAGTTAAGAGCTCAAACACTAGACTAGATCAAGCAGAAAAAAGAATTTCTGAATTTGAAGATTAGTCCTTCGATATAACATTGTTAGACAAAATTTTAGAAAAAGAATTTTTTAAAATACATACAGTATTTGTGACATACGGGGCACCATAAAGCAAACAAATACTTGAATTTTGAATGTTCCATAAATTAACATGCTCCTGAACAACCACTGGGTTACTGAAGGAGAATATTTGGGTACAGACATAAAAAATATAGTTATTGAAGTAATAGCTGAAAACTACTCAAGTTTTACAAAGATATTGACATTCAGATACAGGAAGCACAAATATTTTTCTAATATATTCAAACAAAAAGATCTTCTCCAAGGCACATTATAATTAAATTGTCAAAAGTCAAAGGCAAGAAAAAAATTCTAAAAACAGCAAGAGTAAAGCATCAAGACACATATAAGAAAACATCCATCAGACCAAAAGCACCTTTCTCAGCAAAAACCATACAGGCCAGAAGAGAATGGAATAATATATTCAAAGCACTATAAGAAAAGAACTGTAGAACAGGAATACCATACCCAGCAAAGCTGTCCTTCAAAAATTAATAAAAGATGAAGACCCTCCCAGACAGGCAAAATTGAGGGAATTCGTCACTACTAGGGAGGTTCTACAAGAAATACTTAAGAGAGTCTTATATCTGAAAGTGAAAGGACAGTATCTACCATCATTAAAACACATGAATAAATAAAACACACTGGTAGAACAGATACACAAATGAAAAATAGAAAGGAGACAAATATTTTCACTACAAAACACTCACCCACAGCCCCCTACACACACACCGCAAAGTGTAAGATAAACAATAAGAGAGGAAGAAAGAAACAAAGACTATATAAAACAATCAAGAAACAATTAATAATAAAAACCTTGAATATAAATGGTTTAAATCCCCCAATTAAAATGTATATACTCATTGAGTGGACAAAATAAACTCAACTAAACACTATCTACAAGAAACTTACTTCACCTTTAAGATACACATATACTGAAAATGAAGAGATAGAAAAAAATAATCCATGCAAATGGAAGCCAAAAGCTTACAGAAGTAACTATACTTATAAAAAGAGACATTAAGTCAAACACATATAAAAAGGCAAAGAATTTCATTATATAGAGATAACGGGATCAATGTCGCAAGAGAGTAAAACAATTGTAAATATATATACATCCAACACGGGGCCACATACATATATGAAGCAAATATTATTACAGCTAACAAGAAACGTGTACCCCAGCACAATAGTTTTTGGGGACTTCAACACCCCCCTTTCAGCATTACATAGATCACCTTGACAGAAAATCAATAAAGAAACATCAGACTTAATCTCTACTATAGACCAAATGAACCTAACAGACATTTACAGAAGATTTTAGCCAACAGCTGCGGAATACACATTCTTTTCATCAGCATGTGGAACATTCTCCAGGAAAGACCATAAGTTAGGTCACAAAAAAAGTCTCAACAAATTTTAAAACACTGAAATCACATCAAGTATCTTCTCAGATCACAATGGAATAAAATGAGAATTCAATAACAAGAGGAACTTTGGAAACAGTACAAATATATGGAAATTAACATGCTCCTGAACAACTACTGGGTCACTGAACAAATTAAGAAAGAAATTTTAAAAATTTTGAAATTAATAAAAATGGAAAAAAAAAAATCCCAAAACCTATGGGACACACCAAAGGCAGTGGTAAGAAGAAATTTTAGAACAATAAACTCTGATGTAAAAAAGTAGAAAAATTTTAAATACACAACATAAAGATGAATGTCAATGACTTACGAAATCAAGAACAAACCAAACCAAATATCAGTATGGGAAAATAAATAATAAAGATCAGAGCAGAACTAAATGAAATGGAAGCAAAAATAAAAATCCAAAGGGTCAACAAGAAAAAGCTGTTTTTATGAAACAAAAATCAAAATCAATAAATTGCTAGCCAAACTAACAAAGAAAAAAGAGATGACCCAAATAAAATCTGTAATGAAAAAGAAGACAGTACAACTGATACCAAAATACAAAGAAGCATTAGAGGCAATTATGAACAATTGTACACTAACAAATCAGAAAACCTATAGGAAATGGATATGTTCCTGGACACAGACAGCCTATCAAAATTGAACTGAAAAGAAATAGAAAACCTCAACACACCTATGATGAGCAATGAGATTGAATCAGTAATAGAAAGTCTTTCAACAAACAAAATCCCAGGGCCAGATGGCTTTATTACTAAATGCTACCAAACTTATAAAGGAGAACTAAAAAATTTTCTCAAACTATTCCAAAATATTGAAGAGGAAAGAATACTTTCTAACTTATACTATGGGGTCAGCATTAACTTGACAGTAAAACCAGACAAGGACACAACAAAAAAAAGAAAACCACAGGCCAATATGACTGATGAAAACAGATACACAAATTCTCAACAAAGTACTAGTAAATTGAATCCATGTTATACTAAAAAGATAATATACCATGATCAAATGATATTTATTCCAAGGATGCAAGGATGGTTTAATACATGCAAATCAATAAACATGATACATCACATCAACAGAATGAAGAACAAAAACAATATGACCATTTCAATAGATGCAGAAAAAACATTTGATAAAATTCAACATCCCTTGATGATAAAAACTCTCAATAAATTAGGTATAGAAGGAAAGTACCTCAAGAAAATAAAGGCCACATATGAAAAATCTACAACTAACATCATAGTGAATAGGGGAAAACTGAAGCTTTTTCTCTAAGAACTGGAACAAGAAAAGAATGATCACTTTCACCACTCTTATTCAACATATGACTGGACTTCCTAAACACAGAAAAAAGGCAAAGAAAAGAAATAAAGCCATCCAAATTGAAAAAGAGGAAGTAGAATTATTCCTCTTTGCAGATGACATTATCCAAAATACAGAAAAACCAAAAGACTACCAAAAAACACTTAAAACTGATAAAAGAATAAAATAAACTTTCAGAATACAACATCAACATAAAAAAATCAGTAGTGAACAGCATTTCTATACACCAATAGCAAACTAGCTGTAAAAGAAATCAAGAATGCAATCCCATTTACAATAATAAATAAAATAAAATACATAAATACAAAAATAAATAAAATAAAATGGCTGGGAATAAATTTAACCAAACTGGTGGGATAGCTCTACTACAAAAACCATGAGATACTAATGAAGGAAATTGAGGAGGATACACAAAATATGAAAAGCATCCCATGATCCTGGATGGAAAGAATTAATATTTTTAAAATGGCCACAATAATCTAAACAATCTACAGACTTAATGCAATTTGTATCAAAATACCAAAAACATTCTTCACAGAAATAGAAGAATAGTTCCTAAAATTTGTATGGAACTTCAAAAGACTCCAAATAGACAAAATAATCCCAAGCAAAAAGAACAAAGCTGGAGGCCTCACTCTACTGAACTTCAAAATAGTATAGTATATACAAAATAATAGAGCTATAGTAACCGAAATGGCATGGTAGTGGTATAAAAATAGACAAATAGACTAACAGAACAGAATAGAGAACCCAGAAATAGATCCATGTATTTATAGGCCAACCCATTTTAGCCAAAGCCACCAATAACAAATACTGGGAAAGGACACTATCTTTAATAAATGATGTTGGGAAAACTGGATATTTATATGCAGAGTAATGAATCTAGACCCCATCTCTAAGCACATGCAAAAATCAACTTAAAATGGATTAAAGGACTGAAACATATGACCCCAAACTATAAAAATGACTAAAAGGAAACATACATAGGGTAAAGACTTCAGGACATAAGTCTAGGCAAAGATTTTGTGTCTAAAACCTCAAAAGCCCAGGCAACAAAAGCAAAAATAGACAAATGGGACCATATCAAACTAAAAAGCTTCTGTTAGCAAAGAAAACAATCTACAGAGTTAAATGACAATAACCGAAATGAGTGAAATTATTTGCAACCCATTCACCCAGCAATGGAGTAATATCTTAAATATACAAGGAACTCAAACGAGTCAAATAAAAAAAATCCATTAAAATTGGGCAAAAGATGTGAATAGACATTCCTCAAAAGAAGACATACAAATGGCCAATAGGTGTATGAAAACATTGCTAATAATCAGGGAAATGCAAATCAAAACCACAATGAGATGTTGTCTTACCTCAGAATCGCTATTATCACAAAGACAAAAGATAACACATGCTGGTAAGGATGCATATAAAAAGGGACTCATATACTTTTGGTGGAAATGTAAATTAATATACCATTATGATTATGGAAAACAGTATAGAAGTTTCTCAAAAAACTGAAAATACAACTATCATATTATCCAATAATCCCACTACTGGGCATTTATTCAAAGGAAAGGAAGTCAGTATATCAAAATGATATGGACACCCCTATGATTATTACTGCACTATTCTCAATAGCAAAGATATGAAATAAGACTAAGTGTGTATCTACAGGTTGATGGATAAAGAAAATGTGGTGTATATATAAACAATCGAATACTATGCAGCTATAAAAAGAATAAAATCCTATCTTTTGCAGGAACATGAATGGAACTGGTAGTCATTACATTAAGTGAAATAAGCCAGGCACAGAAAAAACCAAATGTTGCATGTTCTCACCCATATGTGGGGACTAAAATTTTGATCTCATGAAGGTAGAGAATAGAATGTTAGTTAGCAGAGACTGAGAAGGGGGAATGGAGAAAGAGGAAAAATTCTCTCCCAGAAAAAAAAAAAAAAAAAAAAAAAAAAGCCAAGGACCAGATCGCTTCATGGTTGAATTATATCAAAAATTTAAAGAACTAATACCAATCCCTGTAAACCTCTCTGAAGAAATTGAAGCGGATAGAATACTTTCAAGTACATTTTACTACTCCAGCATTACCCTGATACCAACCTCAGGCACAGCACTACAAGAAAAAAAAAGTAAAATAAAACTGTAGACTAATATCCCTGATGAACATAAATGCAAAATTATTAACAAAATACTAGCAAACCATATTCAACAATAAACTAAAAGGACCATTCACCAGGATCAAGTGGGATTTATCCATGGGATGCAAACAAAGTTTAAATATGTAAATCAATAAATGTGATATTAACAGTAAAAAGGACACCATATGATCATCTCAGTAGATGCAGTAAAACATGACAAAATTCAACATTGTTTCATGATAAAAACTCACAACAAATTAGGTATAGAATGAATATTCCTCTATACAATAAAGGAGGTATTTGCAAGCCCACAGCTAACATCATACTCAGTGTTGAATAGTTTGAAGGCTTTTTTTCTCAGATCAAGAACAACACAAAGATTCCCATTCTCACAACTTCTATTCAACATAGTACTGGAAGTCCTAATCAGATCAATTAGGAAGGAAACAAAATAAAGATTATCTAGATACAAAATTAATAGGTATAATTGCGTTTGTTTGCTAATGACACAATCTGATACAACAGAATCCTGTAAAATAAAAGGACACAAAATCAACATACAAAAATAAGTTGCATTTCTGTACACTAACAATACACAGTGTGAAAAAAGTTAACAATCCCATTTACAAAATCATTAAAAAAATACTTAGAAGTAAGTATTCTTCTTTAGTTACTTTAAAGCCAAGGAGTTTAAAGATGACAACTATAAAACATTAATGAAAATGGAAAAATAGCTTGCATTTGGAAGAATTAATATTGTTAAAATGTTCATACTACCCAAAGCAATCTACAGATTTAATGCAATCTCTATTAAAATTCCAATGTCATTTTTCAAAGTAATGAGAAAAACAATCCTAATATTTGTGTGGAACCATAAAAGGTCCTGAATAGCCAAAGCAACTGTCTTAGTTTATTTTATGATGCTATAATAAAATGCCACAGATGGGGTAATTTATAATGAACTGAAATTTATTTGGGTCATGATCCTAGAGGCTGGGAGGTTCAATATTAAAGGTCCACATCTGGCAACAGCCTTGTTGCTGCATTATAACATAGCAGAAGGCATTATACGGTGAGACAGAGAGCAAGAGAATGCAAGGGGAGGCCATCCTTACTTTCCTGATAAACCCACTCCCATGAAAACAAACCCACTGGTGCAATAACAACATTAATCCCTTTGTGAAGACAAAGCTTTCAAGACCTAATTAACTTTTAAAGGTCCAACCTCTCAACATTGTTGCATTGGGGATTAAGTTTTCAGCACATAAACTTTTGGGGACACATTCAAACTACAGCAGCAATCTAGAGCAAAACCGCAAAAGCTAGAGATATACTGCTATCTGATTTCAAAATATATTACAAATCTATACTAATAAAAACAGCATAGAATTGGCATAAAAACTGACACATTGACCAATAGGGTAAAGAACTACAGTCAATTAATACTACAGAATCTAGATTCAATTAATACTCTGCAAAGATGGCAAGAACACATAATGGGGAAAGGATAGTCTCTTTAATAAATGAAATTGGGGAAACTGGCCATACACATGTAGAAGAATGAGATTGAACCTTTATACACAAATCAACTTAAATACAGGCAAGACTTAAACATGTGATCTAAAACTATGAAACTACTAGAACAAAAGATATGGGGCATGGTCCATGTTATTGATCTCAGCAGTATTTTTCTTTTCTTTTTTTTTTTTTTTTTGATATGACCTCAAAAATCATGCATTACAAAAGGGGCTAATATTCTCTCTCTCTCTCTCTCTCTCTCTCTCTCTCTCTCTCTCTCTCTATATATATATATATATATATATATGTGTGTGTGTGTGTGTGTGTGTGTGTGTGTATAAATTTCAAACTATTCAATAACAACAAAAAAACCCCAAATAAACTGGTTTAAAAAATGAGCAAAAGACCTGAATAAACATTTATCAAAATAAGACATATAAATGATCAACAAATATCAGAAAAAATGCTCAATATCACCAATCTTCAGAGAAATGCACATTAAAACCATAATACTACCTCACACCTGTTAGAATGGTTATTATCAAAAAGAAGAAAGATAAAAAATGTCGATGAGAATTTGGGATAAAAGGGAACCCCTGTACACTGTTGGTCATATTTCAGAAAACAGTATAGAAGTTCCTCATAAAATAAAATCTAGAAATACCATATGATCCAGCAATCCCACTACTAATCGTGTATCTACAAAAGGTTGAAATCAGTATGTCGAAGAGACATCTGCACTCTTATGTTCATTGCAGCATTATTCACAATAGCCAGGATATGGTAAGAAATGACATACTCACCAACAATTAATGGATTTAAAAAATGTGGCATGCATGTGTGTATATATCTGCATGTGTGTAGATATATACACACATGCATGCCACATTTATATACTATCCTAGCCTTTAAAAAGAAGGGAAACATCGTTTGTGACAACATGGATGAATCTAGACTACATTATTTTAATAGAAATATCAGGCACGAAAAGACAAATATCATATTATCTCACTTATATGTGAATCTAAAAAAGTTGAACTCATAGAATTAGAGAGAATTGTGATTAACAGAAGCTGGGAGTGGGGGTTAGTTATGGACAGAGAAAAGGGAGATGTTGGCCAATGGTTACAATGTTTCAGTTAGGAGGAATCAATTCTGATGATCTATTACACACCATGGTGACTATAATTATTAATAGTGTATTGTATATTTTCAAATTGTTAAGAGTGGATTTTAAATGTTACCACAACAAAGCAATGATAAGCATGTGACATGGCAGATAAT
The DNA here is from genome assembly GCA_004363605.1 of Indri indri. Classification (NCBI taxonomy): domain Eukaryota; kingdom Metazoa; phylum Chordata; class Mammalia; order Primates; family Indriidae; genus Indri; species Indri indri. Next base: position 40,913 of record RJWJ010007117.1, on the reverse strand, counting down.
TTAATTAGCCTGATTTGATCATCTTCCTATTTGTGTGTGTGTATCATATTTTTCTCCATAAATACATACAATTATTTTTCAACTTAAACTCATTTTTAAAAAGACTTCAGCAAAGGTATTTCAGAGGAATGACAGAATTAGAATGAATAAAGTAAAATGGCCCTAACCATAATCAACAGATACTAAAACCATATATGAAAGTTTAGTGGTAAATTTATCACTAATAAATCACACTGAAAACACCAGCATCTACTGCCCAACCTTAGTATTGCCAAATATCAAACCTCTAGGTCTAACTACAAGCTTACAGGAAACATTGGGGATAGAGAAAGAAATTAACTGTCATCATGAAGAAACAATCAGCCAAATCCAGACTGTGGGGAATTTTGGAGGACCCTCTTCTTGAACAAATAAATGAGACAAGGAAGATTTGTTGGAGAATAAAAAATACCGTAAAAAGTTAAAAAAAAATTCCAGGGAGGGAAATGGCTGACTAGAGGAGCCTAATATTCATACCTCCTACATAAAAGGACCAAACCAATGAATAAACAACTGCACTAGACCTGTGTAAGGGAGATCACTGGGCTTCGACAGGGGAGAGATAGAAAGCCTACGGATCAAGGAAACCTTTAGGAAGGGCTGTATAAAGAAGATAATAAAACACCCTGCTTCTGTTACACTGGCTTCTAAGCTGTGATTAGCTTGGATCACGGAATCACTTCCCTCAGTGAAGAAAACATAAGCAGGAGACCCCCAGGATACCCTACTAGCTTTATGAACAACTGTAGTCTTTACTGCAGGAGATTCCTACAGTCTCCACAGGCCCTGAGCCCAGTTTTGGAAAATTCCTGGTGTCCCCAGGGCTGCACTGCTGTGAGACTCCCAGAGATCACTGTCCAGATGAAGCAAATCAGCTGCACAAACCCTTGCAGCCTAGGCAAACAGGGCATTTGCAGGAAAAGAGGCAGTTGACTACAGATTGAAAAGCTGCATGGAGACCAGCCTACTATGTCTGCCCAGAACCAAAGCCAATGCACTCTAGCCACCATCCTAAGGCACATCTGCAGTGAAAGTCTTTCCCTATGAAAGTCACTCTATGCAATTGGAACAGGAAACTGTTCCACAAATGCACAGGTATCAATGCAGAGACATAAGAAACCTGAAAAAGCAAGGAAACATGAACTTCCAAAGAACCACAATAATTCTCCAGTAAATGATCCCCAAAGAAACAAAAATTTACAAATTACCTAAAAAGACATCCGAACTAATGATATTTTGGAAATTCAGTGAAATAGACAAGAATACAGATGAAAGAGGAAAGAATTCAAATAAACTCAATCAGAAATGAAAAAGGAGACACTACAATTGATACCACAGAAATACAAAATATCATCCAAGATTACTATGAAAACCTCCACACACACAAACTAGACACTCCAGAGGAAATGGATAAAGTTTGGGAAGCACACAACCTGCCAAGCTTGAATCAGGAAGAAATAGAAATCCTGAACAGACAAAAAATGAGTAGTGACATTGAAACAGTAATAAAAAATCTCCCAAAACAAAAAGCCCTGGACCATACTGCTTCATAGCTAAATTTATACCAGACCTACAAAGAGGACACCTATCCTACTGAGGGAACCCTCCCTAACTCATTTTACGAAGCCAGTATCACCATGATACAGAGCCAGGAAAGGATACAACAACAAAAAAGAAAACTACAGATCAATATCTCTCATGCAAATAGATGCCAAAATCCTCAACAAAATACTAGCAAACTGAATCCAACAGCAAAGCTAACCTTCAGAAATGTAGTAAAAATGACAAAAGATAACAAGTGTTGGTGAGGATGTGTAGGACAGGGAACTCTTGCACACTGTCAGTGGAAATGCAAATTAGCAAAGTCATTATGAAAAACAGTAGGGAGATTCTTCAAAAAATTAAAAATAGAAATGCCATTTGAACCAGCAATCCTACTTCTGGATATACATCCAGAGGCAATGAAATCAGTATTGACAAGATGTATATATCTGCACTCCCATGTTTATTGCAGCACTATTCACAATAGCCAAGATTTGTAATGAAAATGTCCATCAATGGGCACATGGATAAAGAATACGGGGTATAAATAAACAATAGAATATGAGTCAGCCACAGAAAAAATAAAATTCTGTCATTTTTCACAGCATGGATGAAACTGGAAGACATTATGTTGAGTGAAATAAGCCAGACACAGAAAGGTAAATAACACATGATCTTACTCATATATGTAACACAAAATGTTGATCTCATATAAGTAAAGAACAGAACAGTGGTTACTAGAGACTGGGGAGAATAGGGGATAGGGAGAAAGGGGGAGAAATTGGTTAATTGGTAAAAAGTTGCAATCAGATAAGTGAAATAAATTCTAGTGTTCTATTGCACAGTAGGGTGACTTTAGTTAGTAATAATGTATTGTACATCTCAAAATATCTGGAAGAAAGGATATTAAATGTCCTGAATACAAAGAAAGGATACATGTCTGAGGTTATCTATATGACCATTACTTTGATTTTATCACTATACAATGTATACATGTATCAAAATAGCATATTGTACCACATAAATATACACAATTATTATGTGTCAAATTTTTAAAATGTTAAATAAATAGGAAAAACTTTACTAATTGGGATGTTTTAATCATTACTTTCTACAATGAGAGAGCCAATTCTCCAAGCCAGATTAACCTCATTACTTTTGCTGGATCATGAAATGCTAAAACACTTGTCAATGCTGTGTTTGCTGTGTTTCCTTCACTTTGAAGAGCAATCTTAAGCTTTATAATCTTACCAATTTTAAAATTTAATTTGATTAACTTAGATCTAGAAGAAATATATATTTATACTATTACTAGGTGAAATTGGAAATACTCTTCTGGTTCAATCAGCTTGTCTTTTCATAAACATGGTTGTATGAGACAAAATATAATATACGTTTACTTTTATGCATCTTGAACAAAAATAGAAGATTTTACTAAAGCAACTAAATTAAAATATTAGCCACTACTGCTAAATATTTTTAAATAAAATGCGCAATACATATATCTATTTCTGTGTATCAGATTAAATTTTCTTAATTTAAATTTTGAAATTCCTTTGAGAGTATTTTAAGAAAATTTATTAATAGAGAAACTCTCAATTTTTGAGAATGGGACTTTTACCTTAACAAGTTTAGAAGTGAAACTTTACTAAAAACCAGACTTTCACATTTGTTAGACTCAAATGTACAAAAAAAAAAAAAAAAAAAAAAAAAACACAACCAAAAATCCCAGAAAATATCAACTGTGAGAACACAGAGAAATTCAGAGACTTTTTTAGTGTCATTCTCTTGTTTTAAAAGGTACGTGTGTGGTATTTCAGAGGACTTTAATTATGTATGTTTCTAAGAAAGAAGTTCAAACATTGCCATGTACATCCTTCAAATTTCAGTTTCTCTTGAAACTAAAGAATATGTTTTAAATCTCCCATTTCTTTTTCCATGTGTCTCAATTTGAACATCTATTGGTCCCGTTATCACCATCATCTTCTCTTTGGAATCTGGACTTTCCCCTAAATAGAAATAAAATGAGGTTTCTACAAAGCAAGATTATTATTTTATATACTTGCCAATATTCTTGTGGAAACAGTAAGTGGCAGGAAATGTCAGACTTTCAAATTTAAATCTAGAAATAAAAAAATTCTTGATATAATATAAAATTGAATGTGTTGATCATGGTTCCATAAAAATCAGTGATTTTATTATGATATGCTCAGCTTTTCTAAAGTCTCACTACTAAATGTAACTGTAATGGTTCCTTATGCACTACACAGTATAATATCTTACAATGAAGACATTGTGACTTTAGTGTTTGCATCCTGTTCAAATGTTCTTAAATTTCTGCTTTCTATATGAGTGTTAGTTCACAAAATTACTTTAAGTTAAAATCTTCACAGCAATTTCATCTATAAATTTTCTATCTTAAACTTTCTTACAAATCTTTACTGAATTGCTGCATGCTACATGGCTACTTTTACAGGTAGAGAATCACAACTGATTCTTTTTTTTTTTTTTTTTTCTTTTTTCTTGAGACAGAGTCTCATTCTGTTGCCCAGGCTAGAGTGCCATGGTGTCAGCCTATCTCACAGCAACCTCAAATTCCCAGGCTCAAGCGATCCTACTGCCTCAGCCTCCTGAGTAGCTGGGACTACAGGCATGTGCCACCATGCCTGGCTAATTTTTTCTATGTATATATTTTTAGTTGTCCAGATCATTTCTTTCTATTTTTTAGTAGAGATGGGGGTCTCACTCTTCCTCAGGCTGGTCTCAAACTCCTGATTTTGAGCTATCCACCCGCCTTGGCCTCCCAGAGTGCTAGGATTACAGGCATGAGCCACTGTGCCTGGCCTATAACTGATTCTTAATTCAACTGTTTAGTGGTGCTTTGAAAGTGACACCTTCTTATTATATATTTTGGCTTTCAAACAACTTGGTGGGTACAGAAGAAGTATAGATATATTAATAAGTTTCTGCATAACAACCATACAAATAACTCTTCCACTAATTTGCTATACCCTGGTGTTACTTCTAAGGGAGTTGTGATAATGGCAGCTAAAGCCAAATCAACCTAACCCCTTAATGCTGATTAGCTTTAACTTACTATAACAGCTTTCTACTAGTCTTCTCTGAGTCAGTGTTGTTTGTTCCAGAGAACACATATTCATCATCTCCTCCTGTACGTCAACTGGGACCTGGTCCCTGAGAGAGAAAACAAGAAAAATTGGTTGAGAAATCTGCTAGATTCTATAAAATTGTGTTGGTCATTCACCCCATTTTTCCCTTACAGTATTCTTTTATCATAGGGTCTAGAAGACTAGGAAGTACATTTTTAAGAAGTCCTGCTAGTATGTTCCTAGGCTATATTCTGTAGAGGAGAGGAAATAGTGTAATTCTGGAAGACATAGGAAAAGTCAAAACAATTATTACCAGCTGTGGCAGCAGTCACCAAGGTGTTAGCATCAAAGTTTTTCCAGCAGCTTCTTGGTGTCCTATAAAGAATCATCTTCTTGGTTAAGTATATTCCTAAGAATTTTATTTTCTTTGTAGCTACTGTGAGTTATATTGAGTCTGATTTGATTCTCAGCTTGGCTGTTATTAGTATATAGAAATGCTACTGATTTGTGGACATTGATTTTGTAACCTGAGACTTTGCTGAATTTATTTATCAATCCTAAGAGTCTTTTGGCAGAGTAGTAGGGATTTTTCTAGATACATTATATTGTCAGTGAACAGGATAGTTTGACCACCTCTTTCCCTATTTGGATGCCCTTTATTTCTTTCTCTTGCCTAACTGCTGTGGCTAGGACTTTCAGCACTACGTTGAATAGAAGTAGTGACAGTGGGCGCCCTTGGCATGTTCTAGTTCTTAGAAAGAATGTTTTCTACTTTTTCCTGTTCAGAATGATGTTGGGTGTGGATTTGTCATATATTGCTTTTATAATTTTGAGATTTATTCCTTCTATGCCTAGTTTGTCGAGGGTTTTTTTCAAGAAAGGGTGATGGATTTTATTGAAAGCTTTTTCTGTATCTATTGAGATGATTATACGGTCTTTGCTTTTGCTTCTCCTTATGTGGTGAACCACATTTATTGATTTGAATGTGTTGAACCATCTTTGCATCCCAGGATGAAAACAACTTGATCATGGTGAATTGTCTTTTTAATGTGCTGTTTAGTTTGGTTTGCTAGTATTTTGTTGAGGATTTTTTGCATCCGTATTCATAAGGGATATCGGTCTGTAGTTTTTTGTTGTGTTCACTCTTGACTTTGGTATGAAGGTGATACTGGCTTCATAGAATGAGTTAGAAAGGATTCCCTCCTTCTCAGTGTTGTAGAATAATTTCTGGAGTATAGGCACTAGTTCTTCTTTGTAGATCTGGTAGAATTCAGCTGGAAAACCATCCAGTTTGGGGCTTTTTTGTGAAAGATCTCTACAAGGAGAACTACAAAATACTGATGAAAGAAATCTCAGAAGTCACAAACAAATGGAAAAACATCTCATGCTCATGGATTAGTAGAATCAACATTGTTAAAATGTCCATACTGCCCAAAGTGATTTATAGATTCAATGCAATCCTCATCAAAATACTAATGTCATATTTCACAGATCTATGAAAAATGATTCTATGCTTCACTTGGAACCAAAAAAGATCCCAAATATCCAAAGCAATCTTAAGCAAAAAACAAATCAGGAAGCATCACATTACCAGACTTCAAATTATATACTACATGGCTATAGTAACCAAAACAGCATAGTACTGGTACAACAGTAGAAACATAGACTAATGGAATAGAATAGAGAACCCAGATATAAATCCATCTACCTATAAGCAACTGATCTTTAACAAATCAGACAGCAACATATACTGGGGAAAATAAGACCTATTCAGTAAATGGTACTGGGAAAATTGGATAGCCACATGCAGAAGAATGAAACAGGACCCCTGTCTTGTGCCATATACAAAAATTAATTCAAGATGGATAAAAGACTTAAATGTAAGGTATGAAACCATGAAAATTCTAGAAAAAAATGTAGAAAAAACTCTTTTAGATATTAGCATAGGCAAAGAATTTGTGACTAAGACCCCAAAGACAGATACAGCAACAACAAAAATACATAAATGGGGCTTGATTAAATTAAAAAGCTTCTGTACAGTGAAGGAAATCATCAACGGAATAAATAGATAACCTGCAGAATGGGAGAAAATATTAGCAAACTATACATCTGATAAAGGACTAATATCTAAAATCTACAAAGAACTCAAACAATTTAGCAACAAAAAAACAAAGAACCCCATTAACAAGCGGGCAAAATAGACAAACAGAAGTTTTTCCAAAGAAGATATACAAATGGTGAAGAATCATGTGAAGAGACGCTCAACATCTCTAATCGTCCAGCAAATGCAAATTAAAACCATAATGAAATGACATCTTACCCGTTAGAATGGCCACCATTAAAAAGTCCACAAACAACAGATGCTGGCATGGATGCAGAGAAAAAGGAATGCTTCTACATTGTTGGTGGGGCTGCAACTAGTACAACCTCTATGGAAAACAGTATGGAGATTCCTCAAAGAAATAAATATAGACTTACCATTCAACCCAGCAATCCAACTACTGGGTGTCTATAAAGGAAAATAACTCATTTTATCAAAAGGACATCTGTACTTGAATGTTTATTGCATCATAATTCACAATCACAAATATTTTAAATCAATCTAAGTGTCCATCAATGCATGAGTGGATTAAGAGATGTGGGGTATGTGTGTGTGTGCGTGTGTGTGTGTGTGTGTGTGTGTGTGCACATACACTATGGGATACTACACATGCATGAAAATAATATAGAAAGGAATGAAGTAATGTCTTTTGCAGCAACTTGGATAGAACTGGAGATCATTACCCTAAGTGAAGTATCTCGGGAATGGAAAAACAAGCACCACACGTACTCTCTAATAATTAGGAGCTAATTGATGGGTACACACAGGCACAAAGGGAAGTAAAGGTCATTGGAAATAAAGAAGGGGAAGGGAGGAATAAAATTTACCTATTGGGTACAATGAACACTGGATGGTGATGGGTACACTAAAAGCCCCAACTTAAGCATTATAAAAGGTATCCACGTAACAAACACATCTGTACACCCTTAAGATTTTGAAATTAAGAAAAAAGAATCATCATCTTTAATGAAGTTGGCAATGAAATAAATGGAAGTAGTTTCCTATGATTTGAGCATTTTCTGATTTTATAAATGGTAGAGTGACTTCACTAACTTTCTTTTTTTCTCTAGGCCTTCTTTTAGTATATCTTGTTTGAAATCCCTAGAGTGATTTTCATTTCGCTAGCTGAATCCCAATTGATGCAGGCCCTATGTAAGAAAAGGGACCTAGAATTCATCCCCCCCTTTTTTAGAGCCCTAGACATACAATTGACAACTGAAAGTTGTAATTTTGAAAGTATGTGTGGCACTACCTCTGCTTGTGTAGAAATTAGACTCAGCAACAAAGTCATTTAATACCATTGAGGCATTAAAAATAGATGGATCACATCTCATCTCCATGCCTCACAGAAACAGCAAAGCCATCATCAGCCAAGATTCCTCAATCTTCCCACCAACAGATCTACAGACCCATATTTGCAGTTGTTCTTTCTCTTTTGTTATAGTAGAGGGACTCCTTATGTAACCAATGAAGGCTATTGCCTCCTCCTACTTTGTCAGTGATCTCCAGCTTTCAGTTATCTTGTCTCTTTCTATATCTTCAGCTTCTTTTCTACCAAGAATTATGTTAATAAGCATGTAATTATACTTCAGGAATGCACCTCTACAAAAAGACGCCTTTTTACCAAGATTAAAGTGTATTTTAGCTAGTCTGGCATTGGCTAAGCATTTAAAAGAAGGTATTTATTTATACTGCCTCTGGTTTCTTACTACCAAACATTTGTCAACTCATTCCGGTTTAGCTTCTTGAAATTTTCACTATTCCTCAAAAACCTTCTCTGGTTAAGATCATTCATTTATGCATACTGTTTTTTCCCATTTTTTTCTTTAACGATATATGTAGCACTATGTTAGGAGCTGGATATATAGAGAAAAAAATAAGTAAAAGAGAAATTGTTTCTACCTTGATTAATGATTTATGTGTTTCAAATACAATTAACATCTTTTATCTTATTAATGTCTACTTTGTAAAACAAACAAAATAGTAACAACAACTTATTGTAACAGTTAGAAAAGAGGATATATAAAAAAGTAATAATCTCTTCCAAACTAATTAGCTATTAACAGTATGATATAAAGTCTTCCACACATTTCTCTATACTCATAAAATAAAGTTTGAAACACATGAAGTTGGTGATATTGTATTTTTCACTTACAAAACTGCAATATCAAATGGTGCAACCTAATGTACATGCACATGTATAAAGACTTTTATTTACTTTATCTTAGTTTTTGAGGAAGGTTCAAATAATATTTTAAATATATGAATTGTTAAATGAATGAATGGTATATGTGTCACCTTTATTGAGAAAATACAAATAAAACAAAATCTCCTGCCAACCCAGAAAACCTCTTCACAAAGGTAGAAGAGAAAAACAGTTTTATTACTGAATAAGCATTAATCCTGAATGTGATGAACATCATACAAAATCCACTAAGAATTGCAAAGACAGAAAGAGATCTCACCTTTTTTAGATAGCCATGCAGATATAACCCATTGCATACAGATTCTCAAACAATAGCTACTCCTCAGATAAGACTCCATGGTACCATTTGCTATGCACAGTTTATCTTAAATTCACCTGGTAATTGGAGTGACTCTCCGTTAGTTAATTGGCTTCACCTAAAAGGAAAACTAAACTCATATATTTATGACAAGAGGTAGTTTTGCAACTCGGCCAACATTAGGCTCTTACCTTCCCACAGAAACTGGGAAATAGGAGTAGTATATTCCTTGGCGATTACATTTCAAACAGATGGTTTCCATGTCCTTGAGAAAGACATTCCTATGTTGTAAAACAGAAAAGAGGTTTATTTAGCCTTTAAAAAGTTTTTTACATATGTTTCAAAGAGACATAGAAAAAAACCTAACAATTGTAAGTTTTCTAAAGTAAATGCTCAATAAAAAAGAAAGTAGGACATATTTTTCCTTTTCAAAGGGAAAATTAAGCTTCTTATTTTAAATTATATTTACCTTTATATCTTACATATGAAACATAAAAATATTTACATAAATTATCTTTCTATATAAAAATATTCTTCCAAAGTTTGAATAATTTGATTCTCCAAGGTGGTAACTTTATTGATGGCAGAAAGGAGGCTATTGATAGGTTGGAGAAATGAGAGGATTAGTCAGCAAAGCAAGTCCTATAATCAGTAATCCATGTAGATATTATTTTTAGGCAATAGAACAAACAAAACTATCTATATAAAAGTACATTTCTGCCAATTTTTATTTGAGTATATAAACACTCATGATCAAACTGAATAAATTTTACACTTTATTTCTCTTAATAGTTTAACAGTAAGTGCATGATTGTTGCAGTAAAAAAATGATATATTAGATCTTGATTGTAGTTAAAATGTGTCCCCTTTCTCATTGCAGACATTGAAATATGTATTGGAAAGTCACAACTAGCAAAACAGGAAGGCAGAATGAAATAAATCACAGTTATACAGACAAGGAAACAGTATATATTTTTACTTATTAGTTCTTGTCTGAATAACTACATACTACTTTCCATTTTCGTATTCAGGTGTTTTTGTATGACATGCACATGTTTAATTTGCATGTTTATCACCTTAAATTATACTTGGTTTTTTTATTACTAATACTTGCATATTTCCTGGCACATATTTCCCAGCACCCAATTACTATTTATTGAATAAAATTTTAGAATAGTTTTAGCTTAAATTTATCCAAAGATAAATATTCTTTGCATGTTTTTCCTTTAAAGGAATACTGAACTTTCAAACTAAGCCCCAAAGTGGTTATTTTATTTTGCTGAATACATTTCACACTATGAAAAGTAGCGTAGACCCTCATTTATGCATTTACTTTTTATTTATTCATGTTCAATGTCATCTCAATTACAGCTAATTGCTACAATTTATTGAGTGCTCACTATATGCTTAATAAACATTTTATGAAAATGACCATTCTTAAGTTACACAATTCTGTAAGGTGTGTTTGCTAATCTTACTTTACAGATGATGAAAGTAAAGGAAATGGGAGAGAATATGTAACCTGACCTGGGTGACACAGCTAGATATTGGAGAGCCAAATTTCAACTTAAGTGAGTCAGAGTGCACAGCTTCTGCTCCAAGTTGTCATATTTTTGCCAACACATAATTCTGTCTCTTGAACCAGTGTGTGTGTGCCCCAGAGTATACAACAAGCAGTCTCCACATAGTACCCCATGATGTGGAAAATTCTGCTTTTTTAAGCCAGTCTGAATATTTAAGATGGTTTAATCCCCTGAGTTAGGAAATTAATTAGGGTGATTTTGGTGCTAAACATTCTCAGTCAAGCAGGTGGTAATATCATGGTTTTGGATGACCATCTCATTCATAACATGGTAAAAGGAAGTGGGTGTTACAGATATGACCCATGAGGAAAACTCTGTGAGAAGTTGACACATAGGAAACAGTTCGGAGCATGTGGAAAGGCTTTGTGCAGGTATACAAAACATGATTTCTCCCAGACAGCTTAGTTATGGTTCAAGAGAATTTCCTCAGGACTCTCAGTAAGATATGGAGTGATAAATAAAAACTGTAACCAAGGGGTTAGAGAAAATGCAATGCTCAGTTATATTCCAGTGATTGCTGTGTAGCACAGTTACTTCACAACTCCAGAACCTTCCTGCTCCTGGGGATAAAGATACTGTTACATCTTGCTGAGCCAGTGTCTAGAACTACATAGCCAAGTCTGAGAGTAATGTTGGCAGAGAGACTAAAGGCAGGATATTTATGGAGGGGAGGAATGGTGGGAGCATGATGGGCTGGGGGGGGACAACAATCTTTGCAGGTTTCATATATTTGCAGATGTCATGGTTTGGCTGAGGAGGCTTGGTTCTATTTATCAAAGAGATTCATGCTTATTGAAGGATTATTTTCATAATAAGTGAAATAAACTCACCTTAGACCACCTTAATTGAGGAGAATTATTTTGTTTCATGGAGAAGAACCACAAGAAAAGTTAAGATGAAACACTTCCTTGCACATTTAGAACAAATAACATCATATATTACCACGACTTTGTCCTATGCGATAGGAGACTGAGCTGCAGAAAGCTCAATTTTCATATTCACAAAATATTTGACCTGAGGAAAAAGATTGCCTTTCTCTCATCAATATTTTAAAAATTCTAGGTAAATACTTACAAGGCCATTAAGGACTGTGAATAAGTAGGCAATAGACCAAGAGTTCCCATTCAAACCACACAGTGAGAATGTGAGGAGGAAGTACAGTTACTTAAAAAGAACAGAAAGGCCAGTTAGTGGATATTTGTGAGCTAGAAAGCCATTACATTTTGCATCTAATGCAGAGTGTGGTAGATGAATCGTAGATCTCAATATGAGTTGAGCATCTACTATGTGTTCTATAAACTTTATATGTACATTATAAACTTATTCAAATAGTCATAAAGGAAAATAAATATGAAGATAAATGGGCAATATCTTTGTCCTATCAGTTCTAAAGCAGGGGGAAACATTTATTATTAAGATAAAGAAATAGTGACATATTCTTAAACCATTAACACTAAGGTTTAACCTCCCTGTTGATTTTAGGAATATTTCTTTGCCCAAACACAACTAGATAATTTAAACATTCAGTCTATAAGAGAGCTAATATTTGCTGAGTACCCCATGCAAACACCTTACATGAACTATAACATTTAACCCTCACAAAAATACTACAATGTAGGTATTTATATTTCTTAAGATATAGGCTAAGTGATTTAAGCAAAGAATCCTAAATATACATTGACTTAAAACAAAGATACAGGTTTCTTTCTTTCTGAAGGAACACTTAGACATATGGGGTGATCCAGAATGAGTTATTTGGACAGGTTTCTGGCAGACTTAAGGTAGAGCGTCCATCTCTGAGTCCAAGACGTTGTCATTTTCTAAGTTCAGCTATTGCCATTTCCCAGCTAGTGAAAAGGAGGAGGGAAGGAAATCAAGGATTCACAGAGTTTTTAAGAATATAATTTGAAAGTTACATATATCACTTGTGTTCGTCTGTTAGCCAGAACTCGTTCAGATGGTCACACTTAGGAACAGGGCAGGCTAAGTAATGTAGCCTCTAGCTAGGAGAGCAGGACCCCTACTAAAACGTGTATATGTGGTGGAGTTGACCTTAGTAGATTTACCAGAATTTACTGTGAACCTAATAAATGTAGCATTACTTTTGGAGTCCTTCACACAGATTAATTCTAAGGCCCTGGGTGGTAGGGGAGCTAACAACATATTCATTTATTTATTTTACATCCTTTTTTTCTTAACACCTTCAAAAGATTGATCTGCCCCTGGCTGGTAAAGCCTATTGGCAAAAGGAATACAAGGAGAATGAATTCCGGAAGAAAATTCACTACATTTACTCCCAAATCATTTCCTTCATTTTACAAATGAGACCCAGAGAAGTCAAGCATTTTGCAAAAAGTCACATAATGATGGAGTTGAAATTAGAACCTGGATCTCTATGACTCACAAAGTTTTGACCAGTATATTTCTAGTGAATCAAGTATGCATATCTTTTAGAATTTCATTTCCTTCTGGCAGTATTTCAGGAGAAAAGTTAGACAATCTAGAAATTACAAGGTAATTGGATACATCACTTTGTCCCTATCTGTTCAGATGATCTTGGGAGACAAAATGAAAGTGAAAGAGAACACATGAGGTCCAGCTGCAAGCTGCCGTGACAGCCAGTTAGTTTGGGCAATGCCACACTCAGATCAACCCAAAGGTTAATAACACAGATGCAGTCAAAGATATGATGGATAGAGGCTGTGAACTTTGTATCAACAACTTACAGCAAATGCCTGGAGGTGGCAGATGAAGAGGCCCCTCATCAATTAAGCATGGCATCCCATTTTTATAAAATTGTCAAAAGGGATTATTAAATTTCACATCTTAGTTTGCTTGGGGGAAAAAGTCAAATAACACAAAAGGTTGCAGTTTAAAAACAACATTTAGTGTAAACTCTTGCTTCTGGCCTCATGTCAAACTGTCAGAGAGGTGCTGTACTATTTGATCCATGTCTCACTTTTCCATTTCTGAGCCAACAAATTTCTTTACACTGATTAAAATTACCGATTGATAAATTTAGCTTAAGAATTGTACAAAATGAGGAAACAACTGTGAAGGAAATAACCTCGAAGTCTGAATATGAGTACAAGTTGAATATTTATTCAGCATATTAACTTGGAATGATTGTACATTCCTCAAAGTTAAATGCTATAACACAACATTAGACCCAGTGCATGCTTTTTGTATTTTCTTATTCAGAGTAAATTCAGAAAAGCATTCTGCATTAAGTCATAGAGGACTTCCAGCAGTCTGCATATGTTTTTAATTTTAAGACTGGGTACAGAGGGCTCCATCTAATTTGAGTTGAGTTTACTGCACATCAGCTTGTCTAGCCTTTTGTTTCACAGAGTAGGGCTTCCCAATGTGGGTCAAGATTACCATTATCTGCAGGCTCCTCAAGGAAACTTCCAATGTCAAATACAACCAAGAAACCTGATATCTGGGGTACAAAGATACTGAAAAGCTGTCACTGAAAAAAATTCCTAAATGTAACTGAGATTCTCTTTAAATCTTTCTTAATCCTCCTAGCATATTTTTTTGTTTTATACAAAATAATATTTTTAAAAAATTATGTTCAATATCTAAGAATAGAATTACAGAGTAATTCAATTTCAAACCAAAAGTACATTACTTTCACATTTCATTTTACGTGACTCACAAAAATAATAGCATTTGTATTTCAAGAGTTGGATATAAAACAGTGCCTTTCAAAGATAACTTTTCTATGTAAATTTTAAAGTTAATATTATTAACTTTTTTTCTATTTAAAACTTACTGGAGCAAGTTGATTCAGTTTTCTGACATTCATGCTTGAAAAAAAATTTTTTTTTTTCAAACTTCACAGAAAAACATTTGGATAAATTAAAAATAATTGCATTAATATGCATAGTTCTCATATTTCTTTGATTTTTCCTACTTTTCTAATTCCTACATTTTTTATTTTGTGAAGACACATCACTAACAATACTTTTGATTCTTGATAAGGCAGGATGGTGAGAATCATCTCTCTTATGTGACCAGAGTGTGAATGAAAATTGATTATACAAATTGAAATCATTCCTTTCACACCCAACTAAAATAAAGTCAAGAGGCCAAGGGAAAAATCACTCAGGTCACAAACATCTGCTCTAAAAACTGTCTCACAAACTTAATGTACTGCTATGACTTTAAGACTAGTTTTACCTAGTAAGTGCTACAATTTACCAATCAGAGTTCATCAGCTCCTGTGTAGTGACAATGCACTTTATTCCAAAACAGCTTATATAACTTTTTTCTTTCCCAGTAAAATCCCAAATTTTTCCTTTGTTCTTTGTACAAACCAGAGGCCATCCAGTCTGTGCATACACCCCGAATTGCAAGTCTATCTTTTGTATATTCTCAAATAAAATCTTTTGCTTGGAGACTTGTCTCTATATTTTTATTTGATATTGACATTACCTGGTGTCAGAAGTGAGATTTAAAGTGACTTCACCTTGGAGACAGTTGGCAGGCCCAAGAACTGGCATGCAGTACCCACAACAGTTCTCTTGAGCTACCCACCCCCACATGTTGCCTTTTATAGCCCCACTGAGTCTCTCTCAGATCAAACTTTCATTTTATTTGGTTGAGTTTTTTGGTTTCATTTGGGACTTGGTTTATGAGAGGTCTTTCCTTTCCTATTTTTGAGGGGCCTTTCCTCTCTTGTTTATGAGGAACTTTTCCCTTTCAGTAAAAGAAGGCTTCTGTCCTTTCTGCTAAGTAAGTACTTTATTCTTTAGTTCATTTTGTACATCTGGGTTTTATTTTGGCTTTTACATGTTCAGCTTTGAACCAAATAATACAGATAAATTTATTTACACAATAGGCTCTCAAGGTTCAAAAGCATGCTAATATAGCCCCGCATTCGGGGGCCCATCTGGTTATATGCTTAAGCATTGTGGCCCATCATAATATACTTTCTTATCTCCATGGACCTATTATACTAAAGACAATTTGGAACTACAGTGGCCATCCTTGGGTTCTTTCAAATTCCCTAAAGTTCCTATTCTCAAAAATAAATGAGATGGGCATGGTTACAAAATTAAACAATCTAAATGGGACATATACTTTAATTGGTTTCTTGAGGTATCCAAATGTATTCAGGACTCAAAAATAGCCTTGCTCCAAAATACTGTCTCTAAGTTAATTAAGACAAATAAGTAATTAAATGAAAAATGCCTTAGAAGCTTAAACCCTTTCTGTTTCTCAGGTACCATGTACTATCTTTCCCCTTTCCAAACTTCTCTTCTTCCCTTACGCTTACTACTCTTACTCCTCCTATCCCTTCTGCTTCCAAACTTCAACCTATAAAAATCTGTGCCTTTAAAATTATAACCTCTAATGATCCTTACTTTCCCCAGATTTCCCATGTCCCTTGGATTAAGCTGAACTCTGCTATAGCCAAAGAATTTCCTAAGGTTACCAAGGATCCTCATCACTTTGTCAATAAATTTAACATCACAATTCAGGCTTACTGGCTCATCTTCTTTGATCTTTGTCAATGTGTCCACATGCTTGTGGGAGAAGGCTAGGCCCAACATGGATAGCAAAAGCCAATAGGTCGCATCCTCAACAGGATTTAGTGAGACCTGCCCCTACTTCTCAAGTATTTGGAAAAGGCTTGGTAACTTACAAGAAATTTACATAGGCTCATCATTGAAACATTTTCTAAAGCCACATATTTAAATAAAATTCAAGCTTGTATCCAAAAGCCAAATTAACCAGTTCATTACTATCATAACAGACTCTAGGTTGTATTCAAAGAAAATTCTGGCCTTCCTATGGATGCTGACTTTACCAGGTCACTTTTAATTCTATGTGTGTTAATGGTGTCGCCAAAATTTTCTCAGTTATACGGAATTGAAAAACATGCCAACTCTTGATCTTGTCAATTTGGCAAATCAATTGGCTTACACCCTAGAGGACACCAATAAAAAACCGCTAAAATTCTAAACTTCAGATTATAATATGTGAATGCTTCCAGAGAAAAATAATTGGAGCTCTCTAAATCCCACAGTGTCCCTAATCTGCAAAAAACACCTCTTGCAATTTGTTAATTACTATAAAACCTTTGCCACAAAAATACAAACTCTCATGAACTTAAGCAATCTAAACAGTCTTTGCCAGAGTTTGGATGTTTGCCCTTTAAAACCTCATGTTATCAGCCTGTTATTGGATTTGTAGCATGCAAAAATTTTCTCCCATTCTGTAGGTTGTCTGTTTGGTCTTGTGACAGTTTCTTTGGCTGTGCAGAAGCTTTTCAACTTGATCAGGTCCCATTTATTTATTTTTGGTTGTTGCTGTGATTGCCTTTGGGGACTTCTTCATAAATTTTTTGCCTAGGCCAATGTCTACAAGAGTATTTCCAACATCTTCCTCTAGTATTCTAATAGTTTCACTCCTTAGGTTTAAGTCTGTTACCCAGCATGAGTTGATTTTTGTGAGAGGTGAAAGGTGTAGATCCTGGTTCAGTCTTCTACATGTGGCTATCCAGTTTTCCCAGCACCATTTATTGAATAAGGATTCTTTTCCCCAGTGTATGTTTTTGTCTGCTTTGTTGAAGATTAGGTGGCTATATGAGGATGGTTTTATATCTGGGTTCTCAGTACTGTTCCACTGGTCAATGGCTCTGTTTTTGTGCCAGTACCAACCTGATTTGACTACAGGCTTGTAATAAAGTTTGAAGTCTGGTAAATTGATGCCTACTATTTTGTTTTTATTGCCTAGAATTGTTTTTGCTATACACGGTCTTCTCTGGTTCCATAGAAAGCATAAAATTAATTTTTATATATCTGTGAAGAATGATGTTAGTATTTTAATAGGGATTGCATTGAATCTGTAGATCACTTTGGATATTACAGACATTCTAACAATGTTGATTCTACCGACCCATGAGCATGGTATGGTTTTCCACCTCTTTACATCCTCTGCTATTTCCTTCCTCAATGTTTCATAGTTCTCCCTGTAGAGGTCCTTCATCTCCTTAGTTAAATATATTCCTAGGTACTTTATTTTCTTTGTTGCTATTGTGAAGGGAATTGAGTCTTTGATTTGGTTCTTGGTCTGACTGCTATTGGCGTATATGAAAGCCTCTGATTGATTTTGTATCCTGAAGACTTTACCAAATTAATTTATCAGTTCCAGGAGCCTCTTGGTTGAAACCTTGGGGTTTTCTAGATATGATATCATATCATCAGCAAATAGTGAGAGTTTGATCTCATCTGATCCCATTTGTATGCCTTTAATTCCACTCTCTTGCCTGATTGCTATGGCCAGGACTTTCAGCACTATATTGAATAGAAGTGGAGATAGTGGGCAACCTAATATGGCTCCAGTTAGAACTCAGGAAAATCAGAAGGAAAAAATCAAACAACCCTATCAAAAGTTGGCAAAGGACATGAACAGAAACTTTTCAAAAGAAGACAGAATAATGGCCAAAAAACATATGAAAAAATGCTCAACATCTCTAATCATCAGGGAAATGCAAATCAAAACCACAATGAGATATCACTTATCTCCAGTGAGACTGGCCTTTATCAAAAAGTCCCAAAACAATAAATGTTGGTGTGGATGCGGAGAGATAGGAACACTGATACACTGCTGCTGGGACTACAAACTAGTGCAACCTCTGTGGAAAGCAATATGGAGATACCTCAAAGAGATACAAGTAGAAGTACCATTGGATCCAGCAATTCCATTACTGGGCATCTACACAAAAGAGCAAAAGACTCTCTATAAAAAAGACACCTGCACCCAAATGTTTATAGCAGCACAATTCACAATTGCTAAGATGTGGAAACAACCCAAGTGTCTATCAATACGTGAGTGGATTAATAAAATGTAGTATATGTATACCATGGAGTACTATTCAGCTTTAAGAAACAATGGTGATATAGCGCCTCTTGTATTCTCCTAGATAGAGCTGGATCGCATTCTACTAAGTGAAGTATCCCAAGAATGGAAAAACAAACACACATGTACTCATCATCAAATTGGCATTAACCGATCAACACATAAGCGTACATATAAGAATAACATTTATTGGATGTCGGGCGGGGGGGAGGAGGGCATGGGTATATGTATACACAATGAGTGCTATGCGCACCATCTGGGGGATGGACACGCTTGAAGCTCAGACTTGGGGGGGGCAAGGGCAACATATGTAACCTAAAGATCTGTACCCCCATAATATGCTGTAATAAGGAAAAAAAAAGAAAAATAAATAAATAAAACCTAATGTTAAAATTTGATCCCCAATGTTGGAGGTGGAGCCGAATGGTAAACATTTGGGTCATGGGGGAAAATGTCTTGCAAATGGCTTGGTGCTATCTTCATGGTAATAAGTGGTTTCTCATTCTATTAGTTCCCATGAGAGCTGAGTGTAAAAATGTACCTGGCACCATCTCTTCCCTCTCTTGCTTCCTCTGTTGCTGTGTGATCTTTGCACATGCTGGATCCCCTTCTCCTTGTGCAACAGGAGTGGAAGCAGACCAAGTGGAAGCATAACAAGACCCTCAATAGATGCAGATGCCAGCACTAAATTTCTTGTATAACCTGCAGAATTGTGACCAAAATAAACTTCTTTTCCTTAGAAATTACCCAATCTCAAGTATTTCTTTATAGCAAAACAAATGGGCTAAGACAGTATTCTCATTTAACTCTTCAGCTCTCCCTCCCAATAATGGGGCTCCAAAAATATGCAAGGGCTTTTACCAACCCTTACCTTTAATCACCCAGAGGAGAATATTCTTCAAATTGACAAAGAAATCTTGACTGTTCCCATAGACACAGGAAGAACCCCATCAGTGTTCAACCAACGTCAACCAGCCTCTGCCTAGAGTAATACAAACATCAAATAGTGGTAGTTTCTAATAAACTACTGATTATTTTTCTGTCTTAGCCCATTGCTTTTTACCTTGGGTCTCTGTAGAATATCAATTTTTTCTTACTGGTAAAATATATCCCAACTAATGTATTGACATGAGACTAAAAAAAAAAAAAAATACCGTGCTGGTATCTCTTTCTACCAAGGTGGAAATATAATTTTAGAATCGAATATGCCCAATAGTCCACTGCACCCTACCAATGATGTCCTGCATATTTTTTATGCTGTACCATCCACCAAAGACATACCTACTGGCTCTCAGAGTTCCCTATTGGTATAAATATTAATACCTGTCTTTTTATGGACCACATTACCAATAATATGTTGGAAGAATTCATAAAACATTCTTGATTCATGTCCAAATTGAATCAACCAAGCGCTTGCCTAATATTAAACAATATTCCTTGAGGTAAACTGCCTTGTAAGTCAGAAGGTCCATAACTTTAAAAATGTAACATTCAAGGCCTAGTAATTCCTTCTATCAATCCCTATAACACTCCAATTTTCTCAGTTAAAAAAAAAAAAAACACAAACTAATGGTTAAAGGCCAAATTAGGAATTGATCTTACATCTAAGATTTACTAGATGTTATCCAGGTAGCAGCTACTTTGGCTATTATCAAAATTCCTGGAAATTCAAAATGATACTACATGAAGCTAAATAAGCACCTAGCTAATAATGCTATAAAAATGCTGCTATTAAAGGTTAAATTAATCAAATCTTTGTCATACTACAATAAAAGAACCTTGAAAAGATTATGTAAGAAAGATTACCAAACATACACAAAGTTGGGCAACAGAGCTTGAAAAAAAATTATAAAAATCATGGCCACTGCTCTTATGATCAAAAAGAACTCTGCTCTGACCTGATAACAAACTAGTTATCCCCAATTCAATGAAATATCCACTGGTAACTACAGTACATAATTTGACTTATTGGGCAACCGAAAATTAATTTTTTTAATGAAACAATATTGGTGGGGTAATGTAAAAAGAGCTACTCAAGTTGGAGCTTACCTAAAAATGATACAAGCCATTTATGACAAACCCACAGCCAACATCATACTGAATGGGGAAAATTTGAAAGCATTCCCACTTAGAACTCGAACCAGACAAGGTTGCCCACTCCCTCCACTTCTATTCAACATAGTGCTGAAAGTCCTGGCCACAGCAATCACGCAAGAGAGTGGAATTAAAGGCATATGAATGGGAACAGAAGAGATCAAACTCTCACTATTTGCTGATGACATGATATTATATCTAGAAAACCCCATGGATTCAACCAAGAGGCTCCTGGAATTGGTAAATGAATTCAGTAAAGTCTTCAGGATATAAAATCAATACACACAATTCAGAGGCTTTCATATAAGCCAATAGCATTCATACCGAGAACCTAATCAAAGACTCAATTCCCTTCACAATAGCAACAAAGAAAATAAAGTATCTAGGAATACATTTAACTAAGGAGGTAAAAGACCTCTAAAGGGAGAACTATGAAACATTGAGGAAGGAAATAGCAGAGGATGTAAAGAGGTGGAAAACCATACCATGCTCGTGGGTCGGCAGAATCAACGTTGTTAAGATGTCTATACTACCCAAAGTGATCTACAGATTCAATGCAATCCCTATTAAACTACCAACATCATTCTTCACAGATGTAGAAAAATTAATTCTACGCTTCGTATGGAACCAGAGAAGACCCCGCATAGCAAAAACAATTCTAGGCAATAAAAACAAAATGGGAAGTATCAACTTACCAGACTTCAAACTTTATTATAAGGCTGTAGTAAACAAAGCAACTTGGTACTGGCACAAAAAGAGAGCCATTGACCAGTGGAACAGAACTGGGAACCCAGATATAAAACCATCCTCATATAGCCACCTAATCTTTAACAAAGCAGACAAAAACATACACTGGGGAAAAGAATCCTTATTCAATAAATGGTGCTGGGAAAACTGGATAGCCACATGTACAAGACTGAACCAGGATCCACACCTTTCACCTATCACAAAAATCAACTCACGCTGGGTAACAGACTTAAACCTAAGGAGTGAAACTATTAGGATACTAGAGGAAGATGTTGGAAATACTCTTCTAGATATTGGCCTAGGCAAAGAATTTATGAAGAACACCCCAAAGGCAATCACAGCAACAACAAAAATAAATAAATGGGACCTGATCAAATTAAAAAGCTTCTGCACAGCCAAAGAAACTGTCACAAGAGCAAACAGACAACCTACAGAATGGGAGAAAATTTTTGCATGCTACAAATCCGATAAAGGGCTGATAACTAGAATCTACTTAGAACTCAGGAAAATCAACAAGAAAAAATCAAACGATCCTATCAAAAAGTGGGCAAAGGACATGAACAGAAACTTTTCAAAAGAAGACAGAGTAGGCCGGGCGCGGTGGCTCACGCCTGTAATCCTAGCACTCTGGGAGGCCGAGGCGGGCAGATTGTCCTGAGCTCAGAAGTTCAAGACCAGCCTGAGCAAGAGCGAGACCCCGTCTCTACCAAAAATAGAAATAAATTAATTGGACAGCTAAAAACATGTATAGTAAAAATTAGCCAGGCATGGTGGTGCATGCCTGTAGTCCCAGCTACTCGGGAGGCTGAGACAGTAGGATTGCTTGAGCCCAGGAGTTTGAGGTTGCTGTGAGCTACGCTGATGCCACGGCACTCACCCCAGGCAAGAGAGTGAGACTCTGTCTCAACAAAAAAAAAAAAAAAAAAGAAGACAGAGTAATGGCCCAAAAACATGTGAAAAAATGCTCAACATCTCTAATCATCAGGGAAATGCAAATCAAAACCACAATGAGATATCACTTATCTCCAGTAAGACTGGCCTTTATCAGAAAGTCCCAAAACAATAAATGTTGGCATGGATGTGGAGAGATAGGAACACTCATACACTGCTGGTGGCACTGCAAACTAGTGCAACCTCTGTGGAAAGCAATATGGAGATACCTTAAAGAGATACAAGTAGAAGTACCATTTGATCCAGCAATCCCATTACTGGGCATCTACACAAAAGATCAAATGATACTCTATAAGAAAGACACCTGCACTTGAATGTTTATAGCAGCACAATTCACAATTGCATAGATGTGGAAACAACCCAAATGTCCATCAATACATGAGTGGATTAATAAAATGTGGTATATGTATACCATGGAGTACTATTCAGCTTTAAGAAACAATGGTGATTTAGCACCTCTTCCATACTCCTGGATAGAGCTGGAACACATTCTACTAAGTGAAGTATCCCAAGAATGGAAAAACAAGCACCACATGTACTCACCATCAAATTGGTATTAATTGATGAACACATAAGTGTACATATAAGAATAACATCTATTGGATGTCATTCAGAGGGGAGGGGGGAGGGGGATGAGGGGACTGATATATGCATACACAAAGAGTGCAATATGCACCATCCGAGAGATGGACATGCTTGAAACTCAGACTCAGGGGGGAGGGGGGGTAAGGGCAACATATGTAACCTAAACATCTGTACCCCCATAATATGCTGAAATGAAAAAAAAATTCAAAAAGGAAAATAAATAAAATATTTGAATAGACAAAGACTATAGGAAAGAGAATACGCATAAACACATAGATAGAAGTGAGCGAGGCTTATGAATTTGGGGTCCAAATTTTCTATGCATTTTACACAAAAAATGTATCATTAATAAAAGGTCAAACACACACACACACACACACACACACACACACACACACTCAAAGAGCTACTCAAAGTACTATGTGGCTTGTGCCACCTGAATGTACCACTCACAGACATTTTAATTTACCTAATGAGCCATTTGAAATGCGACAAATGGATTTTACACAATTACTTTCCTCCCATGGATATACATATATATTTGCTATGATCTGTGTGTTTTCCCATTGAGTGGAAGCCTTTTCTTATAGACAAGCCACTGCTTCAGCCATGACCAAAATTATTCTAAAAAAAAAAAACTATCCCCATATGGGAAAATTTTGTTCAATTTCATAGTGACTAGAGAACCTACTTTACTAGCAATGTGATAAAGCAAGTATATTCAGCTTGGCCAATATTACATTTTCATTGCGCCTACAATCCCCAATCTTCTTGCCTAGTAGAACAAACACATAAAACTATGAAAACCCAGTTGACAAAACTTATAAAAACCTTACAGCTCCCCTGGCCTAAAGTTTTTCCTTTGGTATTACTATATTTGAAAATCACTCCCATTAGGCCCTACAAACTTTCACTTTTTAAAGTAATCACAATAATCCATCCTATACACTTAGCTTTCTCTGCTTCTGATCCTCAGTTAATAAAAGAAGATGTACTGCAATATTGTCAGGGCATTATTAAAACAATGGATAAAAATTATACTTTGGCAAAATAATCTTTCCACAGTGCGCTCCCAGGAGATGAAGACATAAAACACCACAATCCACAAACTGGGTGATTTTGTCCACTGAAAAGGACACCTACATAAGGATTCTTTCCAGCCTCATTCAAAGGGTCCATATCAAGACATTCTCACCAAATCCTGTGCTGCCAAACTTAAAAGCATTGACTTCTGTATCCACATCTCTAATTTACAAAAGCCTCCTACTCCTTATTGGACCAACACCATGACAGGTGATTTAAAGCTAAAGTTCACCCCAAAATAAAGCAAATAACATCTAAAGTAGACTACTATCCCAAGATGTCCAGACCAGGCCAGTATAGACTTTTCCTTCTATTATTGATTTCTTCCTATATTCCTTTATTTTCCTACAAAGACAATAGTTTAATTCATGTTTCCCAATTTATTGCCAAAAAGGGTAACTTAATCGACCTTCGATTTGTCAGCAAAACCCCCATCTGTCCATAATATAAACAAATTCTTAGTCTACTCCCTAATAGATTTCATTAATGTAACTGTTTGTTTAAACTGTGCATTCAGTCCTTTATACAAGATCTCCATTTATCTTTTTGTTCAAACTGTACATTCAGTCCTTTATATAAGATCAAGCCTTTGAATCCCCATATTCAGATTCCCTGCTTCACCATAACAACACCTAAGCTAAGGTCAGCAAAAAAGACTTTAAAGTTAGGTTAAATTATGTTTTTAAAAATCATAAAATAATTTTTAAAATTTGACAAGTTACAAAAACATTCATGACCTTAGTCCTCTAGTCATTTATGGCCTTCAATCATACAGGAGTTCAAAAATAGCACCTTAAATGAATACTGCTATAATCTCCCTATGAATAACTGTTAATGTACAAGGTATTCCATATGAAATTACCTGTTCTGCCCCATCGGGATATATTTTCATCTGTGGGGAATTCAACAATCAAACATATGCACAGATAACATCATTATCTCAATAAATAAAAAATAAAAAGGCCAATGAGGTTTAGGACATTTCTAGATGCAATTTAAACTAACAAAATCTAAACTGGTTGCCACCACTTAACTTGCACCATCATATCAAAAGAGATACTATACTCAACCAAGAGGCACAAATCTAACAAGATGAACCTCTTGGTTATTAAATCCTTTTTAAATTATATTATTGTGTGATCTGGGAGACCAAAATAGACTCCCATTTATCAACTAAGAGCTAAGTTTAAGGAAACAGAAAGTTACTTAGGGGCCAAGGACACAGGGCTCAGCAGGCACAGCAACTCCCTAAATTCCTATGGCTACAAGAAAACCGCACTTTCGCAAAACTTCCCAACAATAGGCGCTATCAGGCAAAGTGGTGGACCCTTCATCACTATGATTTATGACTCAGAACACTATGACTCTGACTGAGCAGAAGCGTGGCTGTACAAACATTCTTTTCCCAGTAAACAGCTGCAGACCTCAAGCCAGTTTTGGCAGCCTATAAAGACTGCACAAAAACAGTCTTTGTGCCCTACAGCTTACTTTCAGATGTAAAGAGCCAAATTTCACATTATTTTAAAACTAAAATCCCACCTCAAAGTGAACATGGGATGTATGTTACATATGTTTACCCATGGTGCATGCACTCAACTCCTCTGATAAATACGCATAGATTTTCCCCCAAACCTGCTGAATATGTATGACTCCATCGTGTAATGCAGACCCTGTGTGGCATAAAACCAACCCCCCCGCCACCTGCTTCTCTCTTCAGAAGGAGCACCTTCGGTTTTTGCTAGAGATTATCTCTCCCCCACTTGAAAATTGACATTGTCAATAAAACTCTCTTTTCTACTATTTACCCATCCTAGTGGTCATTTTGGATGACAGGGATCAGTCATTTAAAAACAATAGTCAAAAATTTATCCTTAACAATTGGATCTATGGCTGACTCCACAGCTAAAGCCATTGTGGCTCAACAAACATCTCTAGATTCTCTTATTAAAGTGGTATTAGATAATAGGATTACTCTAGATTATGTATTAGCTAAACAAGGTGATGTTTGCGCAACTACTAACACTATTTAGTGTGATATATATGGATAAACTCCTCTGAGGAAATAGAAACACAGTTTTACCAGATAAGAGAACTACGTGGCTTCAACAAATTTTACCCAATACATATAGACTTTTCAATCTGTTCAGCTGGTTGCTTTCAAGATTGGGTTCATGGTTTAGAACTATTATTCAAACTAGATTTGTTATATTTCTGCTAATTATTCCTTACAGTGTCATATTTAAACTCTGTTTTTGTTTTCTAATCTTTGTAAAGCCAGCTCTCTCAACAGGATAATATTAGCCTGATTCTTTTAGATCGTTATTAATGCCTATGGCATTAATGAGATGGAACGCCATCCTGAAGCCCAGAAGAACCTGTCCTTTGAGAGTTTTTCCTTCTGGCCCTTCTTTGTTGCTGAAATTTGGCCTGAGTCCCTGACATTGTCTCCTATGCTTTCCCTTTGACATGAGACCAGAGACAGCTGGGACAGATCAAAGGGACAATTAAGCCTAACTTCAAAGATAAGTGATCAGCAATGCTTTCATTAAAAGATCTTGATCAAAACGTGAAAACTGATTACACAATTTGGAGTCATTCCTGTCACACCCAACTAAAATGGAGACAAGAGGCCATGAGAAAAAACACTCAGGTCAAATACCTATTCCAAGAATTGTGTCGGACGCAAAATGACCTGCTATGACTTTAAGAGTAATTTCACCCAGTCTATGACACCACTCACCAGTCACAGCTTGACAGCTCCTGAATAGTGCCACAAGTACCAATGAACTTTCTTTCAACACAACTTACATAAATTTTCTCTTTCACAATAAAAGCTGAACCTTCTCCTTCGTTTTTTGGATGTAACAGAGGCCAACTTGGTCTGTGTGTATACCCCAAAATGTAATTGTATTCTTTGTATATTACCAAATAAAACCTTTTGTTTGGAGACACATCACATATTTTTATTTGCTATTGACTAAAGAATTTCTTCTCTTAATATCCTTAATAATGTGAACTGAACCTAAAAGTGTGAGCACATAGGTTTATTGATTTCCTGATTCCAGTTTCATCTGCATTAGGTAAATTGTGTTTTATAAATTTTCTTCTTAAGGAATAATTTTTGTATATTCATGTATTTTCTTTTATTTCCTACTAAATTTCTAAATATTTCAGAGTAAATGTTACACTAAGGCATTATGTAAATATGAAAAAATTTAAAACAAATTATATAATGCTTGGTCTTTCACATTATCATTATATACAAACATGAATGCTAAGACTAAAGTGACTGGGCTTTGTTCTGTTGTTGCATGAAAGATCTCTTATATCAAATTCTAAGTTAACTAAAACCAAACTAAAATGGAAAGTATCATTGCAATCAGCCATATGGCTGCTTCATTCTAAACTGGTTATTTTTAAAGAGCCAGCCTCCAATAATACTCCTCCTGAGAGGAAGAATAAAAATAACCTGACTACTGTATACATCAAAGCTACATTGCTCAGTAAGTCATGTTAGCTGACACTAAATTCCTGAACAGCATAGTACTATAAAAGATCATCTGTATGGCTGTGAATGAAGAATCTTCATTTGATCTAGGATTAATGTGGTAGACATGGCATTTGCAGAAATAGATACAAAGTACAACATTAATTCTGGATGTGCAGTGAAGGAAAGAGTCATCTTTTTATGGAACCAATAAATCTTCTTTTAATATTACCACTGCTGCACAACAGATCCTAAAACTGTAAGAGAAAGCTCCATTTTACCTTATTGACAAACATCCTCTTAGAAAACCACTTCTAGTCTACAAGTCCCCTCAGAAAGTGTTCTGCTTCCTGAAGATAACTGTAGTTTAATTTCAGATGATTATATGATTATATGCTAGCCTTTTGAAAAATTTTTTAATGCCCTGTAAAGAGTTGAGGAGTGTGTAGGGGTGGTAGGAGTAAGATGGTAAAATGCTATTACTAAATAACTTTAAGCCAACCATAAACTCTGCATTTAAGCTTCTCCTATAGGTTATGTGCATCATGGTTTTGTTGGCAGTATAAGATAGATGTGGGTATCCACTTAGACTCACGGGTTCCAATTTTTCTCTACTCTCTCCTACTTCACATCCGGCTTTTCTTCCCTATCACTTGTCTAGATGACACATTGAGACTTGAGGCCCAACATAAGATGCACAGACAAGAGCCTTGCAGAGATTCCTATACCAATCATGAGAGATGAAAATATCTATAATAAATTTCTTATTGTAAAGCACTCATCATTTGACATCATAGGTAAAATCTTGACAGATAAAGTAGTAATACAGATATTTTAATAAATTTATCAAAGGGATTAATGCCCAAACATTCTCAAAGGGATTTGGAAGTAGAACCTAGAAACATTGCTTTACCTTTTTTGAGTTGGTTCCACTATCTCTGAATGCATACTTCTAGCCTTATTTTAGTTTAGAAACTATTTTGCATAGTAACACTGAGTTTCTCCAAAGGTAGACTATAGCTCCTAGTAGCTGTTCCATCAATGTTCACTCTCAAGCCCCCTAGACACTTCAGTCTAAAGTTTCTTGGTTTCACTTTTCTCTTCCTACTTGCTGACTACTTGCATAGTTTGTCCCTCAGTCCAGGTTAACAACCCTTAAAAAAAGAACTATTGAAAAGACTTTTTGTGTGTTAAGAGTCAAGTCTTTACAGTAGCAATTTACCTCAGACTTATGAAGAAAGTGATTCTCACATTTTCTTCTCCTACTATAAGAACCAGTACAGATCTGATACTTCAGGCAAAATCTGAGTAGAGCAATAAGCATACCTTCTAGCAATAGCACTAAATCACCCATAAAGTGAAAAGAAGCAGTGCATGTCAGCTTTTTGACTAGGAGCTACCAGACAGACATTTCCTTCCATTGCAGTAAACTTGGTTTTTGGCAGTCTAGGCACTTCATTTTTCTTCTGTGACAGATATATCTGAGACACAGGTCCCCATTCAGGGACTCCCCCTCCACCCCCTGCAGTGTCATCAATTATTCTACGAGTATTTACTGAGCATTTACCAAGAACTAGGCACAAAAGAGCCTAGGCCTAGACTGGGTGAGATATGTGATGTATAGAAGCCTCTCTAGTTTGTTATTCTTGTGCACACAGGCTGCCCAAAGAGGAAAGTTGTAGTAGCTTTTGTTGATGTTAAAAAAAAGAATAAAAAAAGAGTGCTTTTAAAATTTTACCTAACCTGTCACTGTTAAGAATTTTGTGCACTATAAACAGAATAC
The DNA here is from genome assembly GCA_004363605.1 of Indri indri. Classification (NCBI taxonomy): domain Eukaryota; kingdom Metazoa; phylum Chordata; class Mammalia; order Primates; family Indriidae; genus Indri; species Indri indri. Next base: position 11,432 of record RJWJ010007117.1, on the reverse strand, counting down.
TCATTCCTTTTTTTGGCTAAGACTCAGTGTTTCCATGATAGCACATTGAATATGTGTCTGAGAAGAAATGGTTTATAGCATATCTCTGGGCTTGCTTATTATATATGCTATATCCAAGACTTGAGGTTTCCTTTTATCCAGTAAACATATGTTCAAATGATTATTATGGTATAGATAGCATTTTAGATTGGAGAATTCTACTTAGGACATAAAGCGAAAAAATCAATTTTCTTTTTTACTCTCTTTACATTCATCAGTTCATCCTACCATAATATTTAATGCAATAAGATGGTAATCAGCAACCCATTTTCACCAAACAAGCAACATTTATGAAATTTTTACAAATGCAAGTTTAAAACTAAAATGAAACAAAACATGAACTATATAAATCACTGTAATTTTACTAAAAGAAAACCTTAAACAGTCACACAAACACACACAAAGTACACTAGTGTGCATTAAAATACATTCCAAGGCAGAGACTCATAATTATGTTTACAAGTGGAATACAAGGTAGTCACATTTTGAGTAGTATATTCGACTTTATTAGATTTTCTGAAAAACTGACTGCAAAGTAGTACATCTATCAAAAGCAGTGATGCTCAAAATATGTTTTAAACCTCAAGGGTGGTGAGGATGGTGAGGGAGAAGTTCCTTGCTCTACCATTCAGTTTTAAATAATTAACACTTTGGGTTCATTTTTCAATATTGGCTCCTTTTCTTTTACTACTTTATTAAGGATATGTTAGCAGCTTTTAAATTGTAATAATAATTACAATAAAAACTATGAAAGTATTGTATGTTATTAAAGAACCATTTCTCATACCACTTTAAAACAGTGGGTCTTGTGCAAAAAATACATAAAACAAACAAACAAATAGAGTTATATACTGCCTCATTCACTATTATTAATTTAGTCATTTATATTTGTACATTCAGTGCTTTCGGAAATGATTTAGAGTAGCTTATAAAATGCATAGTGCAACAAAATACACATCAAAAAGAAGTGAAGAATTTATGACAAAGGTAAACAAAGGTAGAAACAATAGAATAAATTCAAAAGTGACACAAGATGTATGCCCTAGAGTGAAATATCTAGCATTGGGCCTCAAATTTGGCACTGCACTAATAGTAAAGCAAGAGGAAGAGAAACACAGTTTCTTGAGCCATAGCTTCCAAAATATGAAGATAGACCAGTTTCTAAAGAGGCACATTTATTAGTCATACAGACACCAAAGATAAATGCCTTCACTAGGCAAAATTTTATGATTTTTGTTCTTTAGGTTTCTGTTATTTTTAAAATTTTTTAAAAAATATTAACATACTCATCTTAGGAACAATTAAATATATGTAATACTGTGAGTACCAAAGTCCACGTACACAGACTTCTAAACTTTTGCATAAATCCAAATCAATTAGTTTTGAAAATATCAGGTGAGATGATTTCCAATGATTTCTTAGTTACACACCATTTTGAATACTTGATGAAAATAGACGGCCCATTAAAATTCATACATATAAAATGTATATGCAATTTGAAGGTGCTCTTACATTCTCCTTTATGCAAAGTTAAGAATCTCCAAGCAAGAAAAACGTGTGGACTACTTAATTTCCAGGAAATCCATTCTAAGTACTGTTTATTTTCACAAAGATTTTGAGACATTGAGCAATAGTGAATTTGAGCCTCCAGTGCATGTGCTCTGTATTGGTATGTAAACCAGAGCCAGGCAAGAGTTAATACACTAAGCCTGGGGGGTGTGGAAAGAAACAGCAGAGCTTTATGGGGGGAAGGGGAGAAAGAAAGAAACAAAGGGAGAGGGAAAAGAAGAGGAGAAAAGAGAGAATAAAAATGATATATATAGTAAATGATTAATTTACTAGAAGAGCTCTCTTCCTCTGCACTGGGGAGGACACAGTAAAATTTCTCAGAGAAGGCCCTAAGGATTCCAGAGGGCCATAGAGAAATCATACAAATACACCATCATATGAATCCATAAACAGGGAAAGTTTAAAGGTCTGTAGCAAAAATATGATGGTGACAAGATTCTTAGCCTAGAATATAAGTGCAGTCCATTTAAGTGCGTATTTGTGTGTGTGTGTGTGTGTGTGTGTTTATTCTCCAGTAAAAGAACTCACAAATGTTTTTATAATAAAAGATCATAGTGAATATCCTAATATATATGTCAGTTGCTGGATAGAAGGTAGTAAATTGTTGGAAGACAGCTACCAAAAGCCAAAAGATATCTTTGTTTTTGGAAGAGCTTACCTGAAGTCATTTTTCCTGACAGTAATTACACAATCAATTTAATTGGTTCCAAATTAAGAAAATATATTCCTGTGAACTGCATAGAAGAGAGTGTGAATCTTTATATTCTTTCTGTAAAGGACATGTTTCCAGTTCACGTAAATGTAGCAGAAAGATATTTCCTATCAAACTTGAATTTCAGTCAAACTGAGAACCAAATCAAAGACTCAATACCCTACACAATAGCAACAAAGAAAATAAAATACCTATAAATATATTTAACTAAGGAGGTGAAAGACCTCTACAGGGAGAACTATGAAACACTGAGGAAGGACATAGCAGAGGACATACACAGGTGGAAAACCATACCATGCTCATTGCTAAAATGTCTATACTACCTAAAGTGATCTACAGATTTAATGCAATCCCTATTAAAATGCCAACATCATTTTTCACAGATCTAGAAAAAATAATTCTACACTTTGTATGGAACCAGAGAAGACCCCATAAAGACAAAGCAACCTTAAGCAAAAAGAACAAATTGAGAAGCATCAATTTACCAGACTCCAAGCTATACTGCAGGCTATAGCAATTAAAACATCATGGTACTGGTACAAGAATGGAGACATAGACCAATGTCACAGAACTGAGAACCCACATATAAAACCATCCTCATATAGCCATCCAATCTTTGACAAAGCAGACAAAAACATACACTGAGGAAAAGAATCCTTATACAATAAATGGTGCTGGGAAAATTGCATAGCCACATGCAGAAGACTGAAACAGGATCCGCACCTCTCACCTTAACAAAAATCAACTCATGGTGGATAACAAACTTAAACCTAAGGCATGAAACTGTAAGAATTCTAGAAGAAAATGTTGAAAAAACTCTTATAGACATTGGCCTAGACAAAGAATTTATGAAGACCCCAAAGGCAATCACAGCATCAATAAAAATAAATAATTGGGTCCTAATCAAATTAAAAAGCTTCTGCACAGCCAAGGAAACTATCACAAGAGCAAACAGACAACCTACAGAATGGGAGAAAATATTCACAAGCTACACATCCAATAAAGGGCTGATAAACAGAATCTGTGCAGAACTCAGGAAAATCACAAGAAAAAATCAAATGACCCTATCAAACAATGGGCAAAGGACATGAACAGAAACTTTTCAAAAGAAGATAGACTGAAGGACAATGAAAATATGAAAAAATGCTCAACATCTCCAATCATCAGGGAAATGCCAATCAAAACCATGATGAGATATCACTTAACTCCAGTGAGGATGGCTTTTCTCAAAAAGTCCTAGAATAATAAATGTTGGCATGGATGTGGAGAGACAGGAACACTTACACACTGCTGGTGGGACTGAAAACTAGTACAACCTCTGTGGAAAGCAATATGGGGATACCTCAAAGAGCTGAAAGTAGAACTACCATTTCATCCAGTAATTCCATTACTGGCCATATACCCCAAGGAAAAAAGGACATTCTATAAAAAAGACATCTGCATTCAAATGTTTATAGCAGCACAATTCACAATTGCAAAGATGAGGAAACAACCCAAGTGCCCATCAATACATGCGTGGATTAATAAAATATAGTATATGTATACCATGGAGTTCTACTCAGCCACAAAAACAACGGTGATCTCGCACCTCTTGTATTATCTTGGATAGAGCTGGAGTTCATTCTACTAAGAGAAGTATCTCAAGAATGGAAAACAAGCACCACATGTACTCACCATCAAGTGGTATTAACTGATCAACACTTATGTGCACCTATAGTGGTAACCTTCATCGGGTGTCGAGCAGATGGGAGGGGTGGAGAGGATAGGTATATTCACACCTAATGGATGTGATGTGCACTGGCTGGGGGATGGACAGGCTTGAATCTCTGACTTGGATGGGGGAAAGGCAATACATGTAATCTAAACATTTCTACCCCTGTAATATGCTGAAATAAAAAAATATATATAAGTACTATGTAAAAGTGAATAATTAGGTATCTATGTTGATTCCAAATAGCCCTCTTCTTAGATATTGTATAAGTGTAAAATCAGTGTAGAGAATATTGTGGTAACATAAGTCTGTAAATCCATCCAGCAAAGAATAATCTCTAATAATAGGCTTTTATAGGGACCAAAAGATTTTTAATCAAATTATTTTAAGTTGGATTTGGGGCCATTATAACCAAATAGTAGAGATATATGTAGCCCATAATTGAGTCCAAATCACTGATGCAAAGAGCAAGGTAAGGTTAACAGAAATCCCACGTTTAATATTATTCTTAACAGAGTTTTCCATAAAGTCATAAATAATATAAGTAGTTCGATAATGAAATGATAGTACTTCAAGCTGGCATACTCCTCAAATAGAAAAGTTGAAATAAAAATCCCAGGTTACTAATTACCAAGAATGGAGTTACCATGCATTTTAAATGGAATATCTACTAAGTTAATAGAATCATAACTTAGTGGGAATAAAATCTTGATTTAAAAACTAGTAAATTATTTAGTTCTCATTTCACTCTGCCTTGTTAACTTCTCCTTGTCTTTTAGGTGTATGTTTAAATGTCTCTTTTTTCAGGGAGCACTCCCACAAGCTTGCCCTTAATCTCTAAGGATAACCACAATAGGAATTGGAGGTGTATTCTGGACTTTTTTGCTTATATGGCAAAGTCTGAATACAAATCTCCTTTGCTAGCTTCTTTTCTATTACTCTCTGGACTAATTAACACCATAGCCCTTAAATTAACTAGTGTTTCATTTTCTCATTAACTGAGCAACCAGTGATTACTGACATTTTCTTTTTGTGTTTAAAACACTTTCAAATGGTCTCTTGGTTGATGAGTATGCTATATTTAAGTATTATATTTGAATTTTATCCAATAAATTGATGTTAGCAAAGAGGTGAACTCAAAATCTGGGGTTGTCAGCTAAATGTCTTGAGAAAAAATATCATACGAATGCAGGAGAAAATTCTAGGACAATAAACTCTGAATTAGAGGTGAAGATCATAACGACAGGTTGACATCTTCCTAATAGTATCTCTAATAATCAAGATGAGCTGAGGGAGATAATCCAGGAAAGGGCATGTATATAGCAATTACAAAATTCCAAGAATGGTTTGAAGTATTCTATGTGCATTTATTCATTTTATCTCTCCAATGACCCAGTACTATTATCTTCAACTTACACATAGAGACAGTGCAAGAAGCCAGAATAACTTGAAGGACAATGTATGCTTAATTGCAGAATGTAAACCTATTAATATATAGTTTTCAAAGAGACAGTCCCTAACCTTAGCACCTACCATGTAGACACCTTACACCTTAAAACATAAAGATCACCTAAAATTCTGAAAATCACAATAAAACCATTTTTCTTTAAATCTCTTGGATTCAAAGGACGATGGTACCTAAAAGTGTGTGGTTCAACTCCATAAGTGACATTCATGAAGCAAAAGAAATTTTTTCAGTGTTATTGAGGTATACTTGATAAATAAAAGTTGTCTACATTTTAAATGTATGCCATAATGATTTGATATGCATACATTGTGAAATGATTATGACAATCAAACTAATTAAGATACTCATCATCTCACTTATTTGCCGTGTGTGTGTGCGCGCGTGTGTGTGATGAGAATACTTAAGATCTATTCTCTTAGTAAATGTCAAGCATACAATATATTATTTTCAATTATAATCAACATACTATGCATTAGGTCTCTAGGATTTACTCATCTCGTAATTGAAAGTTTGCACCCTTTTACCAACTTTTCTTATTTCCCCCAGCCTGATCCCTGGTACTCTCCTTTTTATTCTGTTTCTATGAGTTTGGTGATTGTATAGATTCCATACATAGCATATATAAATGAGATCATGCAGTATTTGTCTTACAGTGTCTGGCTCATTTCACTTAGCATAATGTCCTCCAAATTCATTTATGTTGTCACAAATGTCGGAACTTCCTCTCTTTTTAAAGGCTGAAATAGTGATTTATTACTTTTGAATATATACCCAAAATTTGGATTGCTGGATCATGTGGTAGTTCTATTTTTAATTTTTTGAGAAACCTCCATACTGCTTTCCCTAATGACTGTACCATTTACATTTCTACCAACAATGTATAAGGGTTCTCTTTTCTCCACAACTTGACCTACACTTGCTATCTTTTGCCATTTTGATAATAGCCATCCTGACAGGTGGTGTGAGGTGATATGTCATTGTGGTTTTGATTCTCATTTCTCTGATAATTAGTGATGATGAGTACTTTTCATATATGTGTTTGTCATTTGTATGACTTCTTTGAAGAAATAACCGTTCAAGTTCTTTCCCCATTTTTAAATTGAATTACTTGGGATTCTTTTTGCTATTGAGTTGTAAATTTCTTACACATTTTGAATATTAACCCCTTATTAGATATATAGTTTGCACATATTTTCTATTATTACGTAGATTGTCTTTTCATTTTATTGCTTGGTCCCTTTCTTGTGCATAAGCCTTCTAGTTCAATGTAGTCTCTATTGTTTATTTTTGCTTTAATTGCTGATGCTTTTAGAATCCTATGCAAAAAAATCACTGCCCAGACCAATCTCATAGGATTTTTCCCCTGTGTTTTCTTCTAAGAGTTTTGCAGGTTCAAGTCTTAACGTTTAAGTCTTTAACCCATTTTTAATAGATTTTTGTGTATGGTGTAAAATAAGGGTCCAATTTCATGGTTTTCAGTGTAGATATCCAGTTTTTCCAACACCATTTTTGTTGAAGAGACTATGTTTTGCCCACTGTGCATTCTTGGTGCTTCAGTTGAAGATTACATGACCATATACATATTTGTGGGTTTATTTCTGGGCTGTTCTCTACCATCATTCTATGTATTTGTTTTTATTACCAGTACCATTCTATTTGTATACTGTAGTTTTGTAGTATGTTTTGAAATCAGGAAATGTGATGCCTCTAGATTTGTTCTTCTTGCTCAAGATTGCTTTTGGTTTTTATATTTTTGGTGGAGACGTTAGAGTTTTCTATACATAAAATCATGTCATCTGTGAAGAGACAATTTCATTTCTTCCTTTTAGATTTAGATGAAATGAATGTACATATTTTTGCTTAATTGCTATGGCTAGGACTTCCAGTACTACATTAAATAGATGGGATAAGAATGAACATCCTTGTCATATTACTGATTTTAGAAGAATGGCTTTTAGCTTTTTACCATTGAGCATGATGTTAGCTTTGGGTTTGTGATAAATAGTCTTTTTTGTGTTGAGGTACATTTCCTCTATATCTAATTTATCGAGAATTTTTACCGTGAAGGGATGTTGAATTTCATCAACTTTTTCTTCATCTCATGAGATGATCACATCATTTTTATTTTTTATTCTGTTAATGTGGTATATCACATTTATTGATTTGCATATATTGAACCATTCTTGCATCCCAGGAATCAATCACATTTGATCAGGACCAAACCAAAAGAATCTTTGACATGACTTATTTAGAAAACAACCATTTCATAAATGAAAAACTTGTGTCCCAATGAAGATGGAATAACCTTTATTAATTGTATATTACTATATGGAAATTAACTTAAAATTTAGTGGCTTAAGATAAGAATGTCATACCGTTGTTGACATACAGTAATTCAAATGTAGTTTAGTCGCATATTTCTAGCTTTGGATCTCTCATGAGGTTGCAGTTGAGCTTTTGCCTGGGCTGCATTTTCATGGCTTGACTGAGGCTGAAGGAACTATTTCCAAGTTCACTCATGTGGCTATTGGTAAGAAGTTTTAGTTCCTTGCCAGGTAGGTCAATCCATAAGGCTTTCCCAAGATCGCATGATCTAAGAAAGGCCTTTCCAAGATTGAGTGATCTAAGAGAGAGAGGAACAAGGTTGGATGCTCTATCTTATAATCTAAACTCAGAAGTGGCATACTATCTATTCTGTCATGTTTGATTGCTCACATACACCAATTCTAGTACAATTCACAATAAGGGTTGTGAGGCATCAAGGGGTCATCTTTAAGTCTGAATAACACAGAGCTTTTGACTTGGAATCCAAAGACTTGAACTAATAAACTCATTTTGATAGTAGGAAAAGAAGAAACCCACTCTTTTCCTTGCCCTCATGAAAAGCTTCATCTTTAGAAAGATGACTGTGTATATAAATTGTCTTTCCACTTTTGAGATATTAGATATTCACCTGATTCTTTATCATCCTTGGAAAACATAAAGCAATAGTGCATTTGAGCAGTAAAGAGGTATACTGAATGCTCCCCTAAAATCCTGAATTCCCTTACTTTTGTGTATCCTCCAGTTAAATCAATGGATTACTAGAGAATTCTATTATTAAACAGAAGCCAAGAAAGATTTCTTAATGGAAGGAATTGAACAGAGTGGCAGTGCAATTTGTAACTTTCAGGTGCCACAATCTCCATTGTTTTTGAAGCTTGAATTTATCCTCCTGGAATCTATGAATAGCTCTTCAAGGACTTAGGAATTCCTCTTTGATGTTTTCCTGATAGGCTTTCTATATGCTTCAAGACAGAGCACTAAATTAAGTTAGTCCCAAGGCTAACCTACACACTAAGCTGGCAATTCTCACACTGTTCTTTATTCAATCTAAGTTACGCTAGTAAGAGTGATGTAACAGAGAATGACAATCAGGTTTTCAGCTTACTATTATAGAGAGTTTTGCATAGTGTAGAACTTGCTCTAAATTTGCCTCTTTAAACAATTTTTTAAAAAAATAAGACATATTTTTCAGTGTATTACTAGGCACAATGAATATATAAAATCTAGAATGGGCTTGTAATCAGGAAGAATTAGAGTAAGAAAGAAATATTTTTGTGCTGATCTTTACTGCTCAGAGCAACAACTTACGTGAAATAAATGTAGTTCGAACATCAGCTGGTCTCTGCTTCATTCATTTTAAGAGATAGGCTCTTTTATCTTATTGATTTTTCTCTGCTCATTACAGATCACTTCATCCCCCTTTGATTTTTTTTCTCTTACTGACTTGGCACTTCTTGTAGGTGCTTCACTTCTTACTAATGGCAATTGCTTGCTATTGACCAAATATGACATGACTACTGAATCGAAACTTTTTACATCATTGTAGCTCAATATTGGTAAGTGCAGTTTTATATACTCCAAATTAGCTCTGCAAATGGCATTTAGAAACATAGAGGCCAGCAAGGACAGAATCATAATATAAATGTACAACAATACAATCACAGTTTATGTGTCTCCTAATACTATAGAGTAAAATAATTTTACAGATCTAGAATTCAATGAAGGAGAAAATTCCACAAATATCCCTGTACTTAATGGTGTACAGGTTCTTTCATTGCTATTTTTATTCCATTTGATAGTAGAACTGGAAAAATAAAATTAACCCTATACAGTAAATACTTGGCCACTGGGTAAACAAGCCAATGAACACACTGATTTTATTTATGTATTTTTTCTTTTTTTTTTTTCAGATGTAACATTTCACAAGCCCAACTCTCCCAAGGATAGTAAGTGCTATTTAGCCCACCTTGTCAGTCAGCAGTGGCAGAAAACAGATTATATTGTGTATTATATTCACTGTTTTCTAACCTGTTTCTATGACCTAGTGCACTTACTGAATCTTCATTTTTCCCACAGGTTGCATTTGTAATGTAACGTATTCTACAGGATATGTCCCTGTAGCCAGAAATGGAAATAATTCCTTTGTGAAATGTGAATGTTTTGAAAACATGAATAGTCATATAGCAGATGGAAGAGGCATAAAAATGATATGAGAAAAGAAGGTAAAACAAAATTTAAAAAAAATGGAGAGAACCTTATGGCTTTTGTCATACTTGCCAGCACCCCAGGAGTGATGTACACATCTTATACAGGATACCATAGCAGGAAGTGAAGGAAATATATACAGCAGAGCTGTGTATTGAGATATTTTTTTTTCAAATTCTCATTTGGATACAGATCTTTTTCTCTTTTGGCTTGACCATATAAGTACATAATAATTCACATGAATGATGTAAGTCAATACTTTTTTTTTTTCCTGCTCCCCTCAACACTTCCTTATTGACTTCCTTTCCCATTTTCCTCAGTGGTTGTATTATACCTTCACTACTCTCCTTGCATCCTTAGTCTACCTCCTGACTAAAACCCTCATTTGGCCTTCAAATACGCTCAGTCTTCTCCACTCAGAAAATGGACAAAAAGAGTGATGTATTTTATCTTCTCTTTTTCTCTCTTCTGACAGATTCTCAAGAGTAATCCATACCGTTTTCATTCTTATGCCTCCATTGAGGCTTTTTAAATTTCTTCTAATAAAACCTATTTTTAAGAGAAATTTTAGATTCACAGCATAAATGGGCAGAAGGTAAAGAAATTTCCCATATACTCCTAGGTCCCACACATGCACAGCCTCCCCCAATACCAACATCCCCTACCAGAGTGGCACGTTTATTATGATACAATTGATGAATCTACACTGACACATCATCACCCCAGATCCACAGTTTACATTAAAGTTCACTCTTGGTGTTGTACATTCCGTGGGTTTGGAAAAATATACAATGACATGTATCCACCACCAGAGCATCACATAGAATAGAGTCACTGCCATAAAAATCCTCTGTGTTCTGCCTATTCATCCCTCCCTCCTCTCATCTACTGGCAACCACTGATCTTTTTACTGTTTTCATAGTTTTGCTCTGTCTAGAATGTCATATAGATGGAATCATGTAGTATGTAGCCTTTTCGACACTGGCTTCCACCACTTAGTAATATACATTTGTTTCCTCCATGTCTTTGTATGGGTTGACAGCGCGTTTTTTTAGCATGAATAAAATTCCATTGTCTGGATGTACCAAAGTTTATCCATTCACCTAGTGAAGAATATTTTGGTTGCCTCCAAGTTTTGGCAATTACGAAGAAAAGCTGATATAAACATGTTTTTATTATAACACATTGTTTTGTATGTGCATACATAAATTTTCAACTCCTTTGGGTAAATACCAAGGGGTATAATTGTGGATCCTATGGTAAGAATATATTTAGTTTTGTAAGAAACTGTTAAACTATCTTCCAAAGTAGCTATACAATTTTTCATTCCCACCAACAATGAATAAGAATCCCCATTGCTCCACAACCTCAACAGCATTTGGTGTTCTCAGTGCTCTGGATTT
>RJWJ010007116.1:0-58998 GCA_004363605.1 Indri indri | reverse complement strand
TCACAGCAACCTCAAACTCCTGGGCTCAAGCAATCCTACTGTCTCAGCCTCCCGAGTAGCTGGGACTACAGGCATGCGCCACCATGCCCGGCTAATTTTTTTCTATATATATTTTTACCTGTCCAATTAATTTCTTTCTATTTTTGGTAGAGACGGGGTCTCGCTCTTGCTCAGGTTGGTCTCGAACTCCTGAGCTCAGAACGATCCGCCCGCCTCGGCCTCCCAGAGTGCTAGGATTACAGGCGTGAGCCACCGCGCCCGGCCACCTTTTTCTTTTTTTAAGCATACAATTTAAACAATATTGGTTTAGTATTTCTAGTTTATACAGGCCAGTAATGATTAGGGGTATTAAGATAGCTTGTTTAATTTTAATTTTTAGTCTTTCTAATAAGCTATGGGCTGTGGCATCAACAACAATCCTGGACCAGGGGTTGTCGTTTGATGCAGTTTAACTTTCACTTTGTTGATGGAATGCTGTAGTAGGTATAGACTGTTTACAAAACTTTGGTCGGTATCCTGTTTTGAACCTGAAACATAGTGTTTGGTTATTCTGTTAATATTGCAGGTAGAATATAATCCTTTTTTCTTTTGCTCTTTGTTGTATACACTAGGATGCATTTAAGAGCTTTATTGAGGTATAATATACCATAACATAAAACTTACCCTTTTAAAGTATACAAATGGGTGATATTTTGTAAATTTGCAGAGTTGTACAGCCATCACCACAACCCACTTTGAGAATATTTTTGTAGACCTAAACCAATCCCTTGTGCCCATTTGCAGCCAATCCTCATTCCTACCACCAGCCCTTGGCAAATACTAATCGACCTTCTGTCTCTATAAATTTGCCTTTTCTGGAAATGTCATATATACAGAACTGTACAATATGTGGTCTTTTGCATCTGCCTCCTTTCACATCATAATAATAATATTTTAGAGGTTTGTGCATGTATTAGTCTTGCCAAATGAGAGATTCCATTGTATGGATGTACCACATTTGTTTATCCATTTACCGGTTGATGGACCTTTGGGTTGTTTCTGGGTTTTGGGTGATTGTAAATAATGCTGTGACTAGAGAATGCATTTTTTTGAAGATAATTTTGTGGACTTGCCATATCTTAGGGTATTAGGACATAAAATTGGATAATAAAAATTGATCATAACTGTTGTGGACCAGAGTCTGACCTCATTAGCAAATAACACAAATTCAGTGTTCTTTTCCGCCCCTTCCCCGCTTTTCCATAGCATAACCATTGTGGAGTCTTGATTGGTTAACTGTAGTGCAGAAGCAGCTCAGCACCAGTAGTCTTTGATGATAAATTTCATCAGAGGAACTGAAGGCCAGTTGCTCATTTAAATACGTAATGAGTCAACTTACATTTAGATAAAACCCTTCTTAGGGCCCAAAAGGTAATTTGTTAGTTTTTTAAAAAATTGAAACCTAATATGACTTATTTACACTAGTAGTCTCCTTTCTAAATTTGAGGTTGGGGGTAGTCCTCTTTACTTCTCAGAAGATCCTCACAGGTACTTCTGAGTTTGAGGCTTTGGCAAATTGGGAGGTGGGTGTAGAGTGTTCTAAAAACTGGCAGTTTGCAACAAATCTAGGTCCTTTTGGACTTGTGAGATGGTCTGGTTGGGAAGTCACATTCTACCAGTACATTCCAGCAGTACTTTATACACTGCTAGAAATGCTCTGCATCTGCAGCAAGGAGTATAGTAACCACAGGTGGCTGTTGAGCACTGGAAGGGTGGCCAGTTTGAGGAATTTTTTAATTTTTAAGATTTTAGTTAAATTTAAATAACCGAATGTAGTTAATGGCTACTGAATTGGCAGGAGAGTTCTAGCCAGTTTCATTAAACTGTCACAAATTAAATTTTAGTTTCTGTCACCTCAGATTCTAAGTTCTCTGGTTTTACAGTTGCTTGCTTTGGAAAATTTTGCTATTTATCGTGGCTTTCCATAATGTTTTTGCATTCTTAATTTGTGTTTTTGCTTTGTATAGGTGGCTCAGGAATGGCTCAGCTCTCCAAATAAAGAGAATTTCTATCAGTTGCATTTACGAAAATTTCCTGCTGATTATAAAAAATACTGGGAGTTTGTGGGTAAGATCTTTCTTATGCAACTTGGAAAATATGATACAATAATTGGAGATTTCAAGTTAAGAGATCATCATTATTTGAATTTTGGGGGACATAGGTTTTCTAAGCTGAATTTGCAACCTCTTACAAGAATATGTTTAAAATCCTAAATGAGGATGATTATTGGGACAATTATGAAAATAAAATTCCTGGTTTTTTTCCCCCACTTTGTAATTAGAATCCCACAAGCTGAAGTGTAAGTGGAAGCTAGGAATGAGAGAGAGGGTGAGTGAGGGGCTTGGCAGGAATACTGCAGTAATAGTCTTGGCATCTGTCTTCTTGTTTCATGATTGGTCTGAGCCACGTATCACTATTATGTACTAGTTAAATACCCGAGACATTCAGAACTTTTAAAAATGAAATGCGCAAGTCCTCTTTTGACCCCCACCCCATCCATCCTACTCTGTATGTCCGCTTAAGAAAAAAATGAACGTGTGTATGTTTTTGGGAAATGTACTACATGACATTTAGATAATAAAAGCCAGAAATAAAATAAACGTCACCCACAGTTCCCATTATCTAAAGATAATTCCATTAACATATTAGTGTGTATCTTACTGCCAGACTTTCTGCTCACCTGTATGAAGTATGTGTGTCTGTGTGAGTGAGATGGGATCATTTTACTTATTTTGTGACATTTTTCATTCAGTCATAGAGTAAATATTTATTTTATACTCGATAATATATGATTCCCAATGCAGAGCGTGTAGCTGTGAAGAAAACACAAAGTTCCTGCCTTCATGAAGCATACATTTGACTTATTTTCACTTAATATATTATAAATGTCTTCAGTGTTATTAAATTATAACAGTATATCATATTTAACAGTTGTGATTATTCCATTGGAAGCATGTTCCATAGTTCATTTAACCAATATTTCTAGTTAGACATGTACTTTATTTATAGTTTTTCATTATTATAAACATCTGAATAGTTCCCTTTGCTCTCAAACTACATATACATCTTAAGACTTCTGATTCATATTGTCTGTGACTACCAAAAGGAATACTGTTTTCACTTCTAACATCATGTAAGAGTGTAAGGATGTGCATTTCCCTCATTGCTAATGGAGACCTTCTTTTACCAATTTTATATATGAAAAATGTATCTCATTTAAAGTTTTAGTTTTTGTCCCCAAATGTTTACTGGTTCTTAGTATTCTTGGGAATGTGGGGTTAATTGCCTCTTAATGTTATTTCTTCTTTTTTTTTTTTTCTATTAGGAATATTATTTTCTTCTTAATTTGTATGCATTATTGCAAGTTTGAAGTTTTTTTTTCAATTTCATTATTTGCTGTTCCTTTTTTTTCTTTCTTGTCAGAGACGGGGTCTCACCATGTTGCCCAGGCTGGCCTCAAAACTCCTGGGCTCAAGCAAGCCTCTTGCCTCAGCCTCCTGAGTGGCTGGGACTACAGGCACTCACCACTATGCCTGGCTGCAGTTTAATTTTTAACATGAAGTTTTTGAGGCATAGATAATTTTTATCCTCATGTGTTCAAAACTACCATGTTTAATTTTTCACAGTTTTATTATACACTTGACCCTTGAACAACATGAGAGTTTGGACACTGATCCCTCTGCGCAGTTGAAATTTTTCATACAAATTTTGTATCCCCAAAAACTTTACTACTAATCTGTTGTTGACCAGAGGCCTTACTGATAACAGAGTCAGTTAACACATACTTTGTTTATGTTCTGTGTATTATATACTGTATTCTTACAATAAAATAAGTTAGAGAAAAGAAAATGTTATGAAGAAAATCATAAGAAAGAGAACATATGTTTACTCTTCATTAAGTGGAAGTGGATCATTGTAAAGGTCTTCATCCTCGTCATCTTTATGTTGAGTAGGCTAAGGAAGAAGAGCAGGGGTTCGTCTTGCTGTTTCAGGGGTGGCAAAGGTGGAATCACATCCACATATGAGTGGACCCTTGCAGTTCAAATCTGTGTTCAAGGGTCAACTGTACATCTAGATGCAATAGCCACAAAGCATAATAAAGACATTTTAAAAACAAGTCTGTCCAACTCCGCCCCCCTACCCCACACACCTGTTTTAAGTCTCTCTGCAAATTTATTCAAGCCCTTAGTAGTAAATTCAGCTTTTGCAGGGTTAATATTACAGCTGCTAGGGGAGATCCTGGCTGGAATGCAGACGGCTGGGGTATTTTTTCTCTTTTTTTGGGTCTCTGGTTTACCTAAAGCTTTGCTCAGTCTAGGGAACTCGTTTAATTTTTTTTCCCCACTTGGAAGAGAGAACTGAGTAAAGTTTTAACGTTTTGTCACACCCAAAGCCCACCTTAGAGAGATTTTGGGCCATTTCTCCACCTACCTGAAGGAGAAAACAAAAACCAAAGGCATTACCTGGCTGTACCTTTTTCCCCTCACATTAGCCAGCACAGCCAAAAGCAGCCAGGGATCCTGCTAGTCAGCTATCCAAGAGTTGGCTCTATCATTTTCAAATTCCATGGGTAACTTTTACCATTCTTAATAACAGCAGCTCAGCTGCTATTCCATACCATGGATAACTTTGTAGCCTACCCATGCACCAGACAAAGGTTTGTCATACCCCCCCCCCCCCTTCTTCCTTCTCTCGAAAGGGCTTTCGGTGAGACGGGGTTGTTCTAGCAAATCCTCCTGACCCAAACTCTGGTGGGGAGGGTCCCCAACCATTATCCCCCATGTTTGATGATTCGCTAGAAGGACTTACAGGACTGACCATACAGTCATACTCACAGCTATAATTTATTACAGTGAAAGGAAACAAAGCAAAATCCACAAAGGGAAAAGGCGCATGGGACGAAGTCTAGAAGAAACCAGGCACAAGCTTTCAAGAGTCCTTTCCCAATGGAATCACACAGGATGTGCTTAATTTTTCCCAGTCATGAGTTGTGACAAAATGTGTGAAATGTTGTCTACTAGAAAAGCTCATTAGAGACTCAGCATCTGAGACACTCTCTGCTCTGTCCCATTTCTTAAATGAAGAGTAAGAAATCTTTCTCTGCTATAGGTTTAAGTATATTCTCTTACCTTCTAGAACAGAGGTCAGCAAAATACAGCTTGTAGATCTATTGATAACCTACCCTGTGTCTTGTTTTTGGACTGCCCTAAATAAAGATTTTTACATTTTTGAAGGCAGTATATGTGGCCCCAAAGCCTAAAACATTTACTATCTGGCTCTTTACAGAGGAAGTTTGGGAACCTCTTTTCTAGAAGCTTCATTGTTTTGTCAACCTGGAATTGATTTTTGTGTGTGACCGAGGTGTAGGGGTCACATTTCATTTTTTCCAGGTGAAGGTCTAATTATCCCAGTACTATTATTGAAAGGCCATCCTTGCTCTACCACACTGTCGTATTTGTCATAAATCTAGTGTCCATTATAAGTTTTAATGTCCCATAGAGCAAGTGTTCCTACCTTGTTCTGTTTTGCGTGCCTTGGCCCTTTGCATTTCCATATAAATTTTAGAGGAAAAAAGTAGAAATTTGGGGAGAATCAACATATAATACTGATTTTCTAATTCATGAATAAGGTATATAATTTAATTTTTCTCAATGTTTTATAATATTTTGTGGAGAAGTTTTGTGTATCATCTTTTAGTTAGTTTTTTCAGTTTTCTTGTCATTTGTAACTATGTTAGTGAATATCTCCAAAAAACAAGGGCTTGGGAAAAAATTCATAATCATACCTAAAAGGTTAAGAGTAACTCCGTTCAGTGTTCAAATTTCCAGTTTTCTCATAAACAAATTTCTTCTGTTTGTTTGCATCAAGATCCAGATTAGGTTTACCTGGGCTGGGCATAATGGCTCACGCCTGTAATCCTAGCACTTTGGGAGGTTGAGGCGGGAGGATCAGTTGAGGCCAGAAATTCAAGACCAGCCTGCGCAAGAGCGAGACCCCGTCTCTACAGAAAATAGAAAACTGGGTGTGGTGGCTGCGCGCCTGTAGTCCCAGCTACTCAGGAGGGAGCCCAGGAGTTTGAGGTTGCAGTGAGCTGTGATGATGCCACTGCACTCTAGCCCAGACGACACAGCAACACCCTGTCTCAAAAAAAACCCAAAAGAACAAATGAGGTTCACCCAATGGCATTGGTCAATAGGTCTTTTTAAACTATAATTGTTCATTTTTCACCCTTTGTAATTTATTTGTTGAAAAAATTGGATTGTGTATCTTACAGAGAGTTAGTCATGGTCTGGACTTTGCTGATTGCATCCGCTTCTTGGTATTGAGAATGTTTCTCTGTCCTCTGTGTTTCTTGTGAATTGATAGTTCAATCTGGGGTTAATTAGATTCAGGTTAAATTTTTATAATTTTTTTTTTTGCAAAACTATTTCATAGATGGTGTGTTCCTTCATCAGCAGGTACATGATATCTTGTTTCTTTTCGTGATATTCACAGCTCTTGGTGCTTAATGACTAGATTCATTAATTCACTAAAGGAAACAAAATGGTGATATTTTAATTTGATCATTTCTTTATTAGCTGGAATACTTCTATAGAGAGAAATTTCTCTGCATCTACTATTTGGTTACTCAGTAGTATAGTTTTATAATAAAGGAAAGATAGAATAAATACTTGACCTTTGACTAGTTTTCAAAATGACCAGTGAGCTTTAAAAAAAAAAAAACTATGAATGCATGGATTTAAATATACTTGTGTTTCAATCCATGGCAATCAGCTCCTTCTTGTTGGCTCTCCTGGGATATTTGAACAGAGCCTTGCTAATCTTTGAGAGTTTTCTTGCTGTCTATTATCACAGGAGGTTCCAGGTTTATCTCATATATTTTCCTATTCCATGTGTGAACTTGTGGTTTTCTTGAGGTGCCTTGGTATCTTTAAGTTGAAAATAAAACTTCAAGACCGATCTGGGCATACTATATCCTGTTAGCAAGTAATATACCTAAACATAAAGATACAGAAGGATTTTAAGAAAAAGGTTGGAGAAAGATAACCATGTAAACCCAACTAAGAAAAAGTTTGTTTAGCTTTGTTAATATCAGACTAAATAGACATTAAGGTAGAAAGCATTATTTGAGATAAAAAGGGAATATTTTATAATGATAAGTTCACTTCAACAGAAGATAGGACAATTCTGCATGCATATATACCTAATAAAAAATATAAATAGCCAGACATGGTATCGTATACCTATAGTCCCAGCTACTTGGGAGACTGAGGCAGGAAGATGACTTGAGCCCAGGAGTTTAAGGCTGTAGTGCACAATGATCACACCTGTGAAAAGCCACTGCACTCCAGCCTGGGCAACATAGCAAGACCCTTGTCTCTAAAAAAAAAAAAAATTAAAAAGTATGTATATACACAAAAATATTTTTTAAAGAAAAACTGATAGAACTAGAATATGCTTTTTACATGTATGTGACTTTTGAGCCATTAAATCAACAAAGATCAATAAAAAAGCAAACCTTAAAATGAAATACAATAGAAATAAATAAACCTAATTATGTATTAAATTGGTACTATAACCCACTGAGGAAAAAAGAATTAGTTCAAGTACTCGTAGAACATAGTACCCTGACATACAACCTTAGTGAGATGTATTCTAAAAACAAGAAGAGCCAAGCATGGTGGCTCATGCCTGTAGTCCCAAGCTACTCTGGAGGCTGAGGCTGGAAGATCGGTTGAGCCGAGGAATTCAAGGTTATATTGAGCTATGATTGCACAGCTGTACTCCAGCCTGGGCGACAGAGGAATACCCTGTCTCAAAAAAAAAAAAAGAAAGAAAGAAAGAAAGAAAGGAAGAATGAAAAACAACAGCAAAAATTTATTTATGAGATTTATTCTTGGTAGTACAACTGGCTTAGTATTAATAGTTCTTAAACTACCTTGTATATTCTGAGATAGAGCAAATGTGTAAATAAATTGTTGTTGTAAGGAGGCAGGGTTACCTTATTATGGGAGAAGGGAGATGAATGGAATAAGGCGATGAAGAATCCTGTGAGGTTAGATTTGAATTGGAAGAATTTTCATTTTGAAATAATTTCAGACTTAAAGAATTGCAAAATCGGAGTTCCCATACACCTTTCAGCAAGCTTCCTCAAATGTTAACATCTCACATAACCATAGAAAAATGATCAAAACCAGAGTTTAATGTTGATACAAGCTAAGAACTAATTAGACTTTATTTCACCAATTGTCCCACAAATATCTATTTTCTGCTCCAGGATGTAATCCAGTATCACAAATCACATTTAGTTGTGATGTCTTCTTAGTTTCCTTCAGTCTGGGACAGTGTCTTAGTCTATCTTTGTCTTTCGTGACCTAAATATTTTTAGAGAGTACTGTCTAGTTACTTGCAGAATGTCTCTCCATCTGGGTTTCTCTGATGTCGTCTTAGGATTAAATTCAGGTTTTGCACATTTGGTAAGAATAACACAGAAGTAATGTGTCTGTTATACCAAGAGGTGCATGATGTGATACATATCTCATTGCTGGTGATGTTAACTTCAATTACTTAGTTAAGGTGATGGTGTCTCATGTTTCTCCAATGCAAAGTTACTTTTTTCGTGTTCGTAATCAATAAATATCCTGTTTCTTGTCCTTTTATTCCTTCTTGTTTCTTTTTATTTTTGAGTTTTTTGTTCAAGATAGTTTTTATGTCCCCCAGATGAATAGCTAAGTATAATTTAATTCTGTGTTCTTTTTCTTCCTGGTTGTTGTTTGGGGGAGAATTTTCATCAGTATGTTGGATCTCATTTTCTGTTTTTGGGGTTTTTTTTTTTGTAATATTTACATACAGATTTATTAACTTTTTCTGTTCATTTTTGGGATGAGATGGTTTACAAATTGTAAGTTCAGTGGCACCCTTTTCTGTAAGTGTAGCAAAGTCCGGGTATTGTAATATTTTAATGATATGTGTGTGTTTTCCACTTTTTTTTTTTTTTTTTTTTCCCAAGACAGTTTCTCGCTCTGTTGCCCAGGCTGGAGTGCAGTGGTGCAATCATAGCTCACTGTAACCTTGAACTCCTGTCCTCAAGCAATCCCCCTGCCTTGGCCTCCCAAAGTGCTACGATTACAGGTGTGAGCCACCGTACCGGGCCATCTTCCACTTTTGAGGGTCTTTGCGGGACCCTAAATTTTCTCCCTTTTTACTTCTACCTACATTGCCTAGTTATAAAAGGGCAACTCTCCATTCTTTTTCTTTTTTTGTCCCTCAGATTTCCTGCCAGTTCAGATCACATAAACTTTTAAGAGGCTTCCCTGTATATTGTGTTCCGATTTCTGTCAACATGCTCCTTTAGTATGTTCACACTGGAAATTGACCCTTCTGGTGGTGCTGTAGAGTTGTCTTAGCTCCCTAGCTCTCTGTTTCACCCCGTCACGTTTCTTTGCCTGCTCTTGCTCACCACACAGCTTTGAATGATTTAGGAGTGTGAGTGTTCACTTGCTGCAATTTGGTGTTTTCATATTTTTGGCTTACAAAAATTTGGACATTACCTATCAATATCCTTTTGTGTCATCTTATTTTTTTCTTTTTGTTGCTCTGTAAAAGTGGTTCTCACCAGGGGTGATGTTGCTCCTTGGGGGACATTTGGCTCAATATACAGAGATATTTTTGGCTGTCACAACCGAGGGTTGGGTGGTGGGGGTTGCTACTGGCAGGTCAGTTCTGCCAAGATTGCTGCTGTGTGTTATTTTTGGAAGAAATATTTTGTGAGATTCACTTTTTCAGGTAATGATCTTTTTAAAAGTCAACTTTATGGAAGTATAATTTACTTAATAATAAAATTCACTCATTTTTCTAATTGAGGTGAAAGTCACATAACAAAATTAACCGTTTTAGAGTGTACAATTTAGTGGCATTTAGTACATTCACAGTGTTGTTCAACCATCACTTCTGTCTAGTTCCAAAGTATTTTCATCACCTGGAAGGAGACTCTGTACCCATTAAGCAACCACTCCTCAACTCTCCTCTGCTATCCTCTGGCAACCATTAATCTGCTTTCTGTCTCTGGATATTTCATATGAATTGAACTATATAGTGTATGACAGTGGTGTTATACATATTGGTTTTCGTCCATGGTTCATGGCTTATAACTACCATAGTCCTTGTTACAATGTTGGAGCACTTTAGGCCTCAGGAAGGAGAATCTCTCTGACCATCTCCTTTCCCCCTTTCACCTGCCCAAGGCAGGACTCTAATCTGATTGTGGGTGAAAAGGTCCTGGTTCCAGAGAGGGTCCTGTCTTATACCCTGGAGGAAGGAATGCTTCAGAGAGGCTGGAAAGAATCTAAACAGACAGGCTTTGCTGAGTTTGGATTATGTACTTTCGTCCAATCACATTTTTACATGGTTGTCAATAATGCATGTGTAAGGAAGGCTTCATAAAAACCCAAGTGGACTGGGTTTGGAGAACTTCCAGATAGCTGCACACATGAAGGATCCTGGAGGGTGGCACCCCAGGGAGGGCATGGAAACTCTGCACCACCTTCCCCCATACCTCGCCTTATCAATTCATCTGTACCTTTATAATAAATTGGTAAACATAAGTGTTTCTTTGAGTTCTGTGAGCCGCTCCAACAAATTAACCGAACCCAAAGAGGAACCCCAACTTGAAGCCGGTCGGTCAGAAGCTTTGGAGGCCTGGACTTGTGACTAGTATTGTGGGGCGGGTAGCCCTGTCTTGGGGACTGAGCCTTCATCCTGTGGGATCTGACACTATCTCCAGATAGATAGTGTTGGAATTGAGTGAGAGGACACCCAGCTGGTGTCTGCTGCTTGGTGTGTTGGAAAAACCCACATTTGGTCACAGAAGTCCTCTTCTGTTTTGATTGTTGTGGAGTTTAGAGGAAAGCACAGTTTGGGGAGTGTTTTTGCCAAAGCAGTGACCTTTCATGTCTGGCTTCTTTCACTTAGTATAATGTTCTCAGGGTTCATCCACGTTGTAGCATGTAACAGTTCTTCTTTCCTTTTTTTTAAATGTAAAAAGCACATAATATCAAATTTACCATGTTAACCATTTTAAGTGTACAGTTCAGTAGTGTTAGGTGTAAGTTCATTCCTTTTTATGGCTGAATAATACTCTGTTTTATGGATGTGCTACAATTTACCCATTCATCAGTTGGTGGACATTTGGGGTTTTTTCCATCTTTCAACTCTTGTGAAAATTCACTCATTTTATGTGCACAATTCAACAAGTTTGACAAATGCATACATTTGTTTATCTACCACCTCAATTAAGATATAGAGCATTTCCATCATCATAAAAAATTTCCTATGCTCCCTTTTGGCCAGTGCACTCTTACCCCTTCTTTCGATTACCGACCGGTTTCTGTCATTGTTGTTTGCCTTTACTAGAATTTCATAGAAACGGAATTCTACAATATGTAGTCTTTTGTGCCTAGTTTCTTTCACTTTAATGATGCTTCTGAGATTTATTCATGTTACATATATCAATAGTTTCTTCCTTTTTACTGCTCAGTATACTGGTGTTTGTGTATATACATATTACAGTTTGCTTATCCCTTCACTAGTCTATTACCTTTGAGTTGTATCCAGTTTGGGGCTATTATGAATAAAGTAGCTATGAACATTCAAGTGCAAATCTGCATGGACATGTTTTATGGTATCTTGGGTAAATATCCAGGAATGAGATTGTTAGGTAGTATGATAAGTGTATGTTTAACTTTATAAAAAGCTGCTAAACTGTTTTTCAAAGTGGTTGTACCATTTTGTATTCCCATCAGCAATGTATGAGCATTCCAATTGATCCATTACCTTGTCAACACTTTGCTTTGTCAGTGTTTTTAATTTTGGCAATTCAAATAGGTATACAATAGTATGTCATTGTGGTTTTAATTTATTATGCTTTTCTGGAATGGCTAATGATATTGAGCATCTTTTCACACAGTTATTGGCCATTCTTATATCCCCTTCATATTTCTTTCTTCTATTTTTAGTTGGATATTTGTCTTGTTTTTGAGTTGTGAGAGTTCTTTATATATTCATAGAACAAGTTATTTATCAGATTTATATACTGAAATATTTCTTCCTAGTCTATGGATTGCTTTTTAATTTTTTAAACAGTATCTTTCTAAAAGTTTTAATTTTAATGTTATCCATTTTATCCATCTTTTTCTTTTATGGTTCATGCTTTTTTTTGTCCTAAGAAATGTTTGCCTAAGGCCACAAAAATTTTTCTCTTAGCGCTTCTTCTAAGTTTTACAGTTTAATTTTCATGTCTATGTTGATGACCTCTTTTTCTTTTTTTTTCTTTTTTTTTTTTTTTTTTTTTTTTTTTTTTTGACACAGAGTGCCATGGCGTCAGCTTAGCTCATAGCAACCTCAAACTCCTGGGCTCAAGCCATCCTCCTGCCTCAGCCTCCCAAGTAGCTGGGACTAAGGCGTGTGCCACTATGCCTGGCTAATTTTTTCATTTTTATATTTCTAGTTGCCCAGCCAAATTTCTTTCTGTTTTTAAGTAGAGATGGGGTCTCACTCTTGCTCAACTCCTGAGCTCAAGCAATCCTCCCACCTCGGCCTCCCAGAGTGCTAGGATTACAAGTGTGAGCCACCACGCCTGGCCTTGATGACCATTTTTTAGTTTATTTTTGTATATGATTTAATGTAAGAATTAAGGGGCTTTTTGCTTTTTTAAAGAAATAGATATCCAGTTTTAGTGATACTTGTTGAAAAAACTTTCCCCATTGAATAACCTTGCCACTGAATAACCTTGGCACCTGTATCAGACCTTGATTGCTGGTGTATTTTTGGACACTTTGTTCTGTTCTCTTTATCTGTATATCTATTTTACACCAATACCACGCTCTCTTGATTATTGTAACGTTATAAGAAGTGTTGAAATCATGTAGTTTTAAGCCTTCTAGTTCTGTTCTTTTTTAAAACATTTCTTTGTATTGTCATATAAATTTTAGAATCAATTTGTCAGTTTTTATAAAAATGCCTAATGGTATTTTAACTAGCATTGCTTTGAATTTAAAGATTAATTTGGGGAGAGCTGACATTTTAACAGTATTGAGTCTTAGTCCTTGAACTTAGTATATTTCTCCATTTATTTAGGCTGTCTTTAATTTCTCTGAACAGTGTTTTGTTTTCAGGGTATAGTGCTGGATTTGGTAATTGGTACTGAAACTGAACTTTGTTTTATGCCATTGCTTGCTCTATTTTCTCAGTTCCATTTAGTTTATTACTATCCCGTCTTGTTTGAAATGCCATTTCAAAATTCTTGTATGTACAGTAATGCATTACTTACATTCTGAGAAATATGTTGTTAGACGATTTTGTCATTGTGGGAATATCATAGTTTACTTATGCAAACCTAGACGGTATAGCCTACTATACCCCTAGGCTATGCAGTACAGGCTATTGTTCCCAGGCTACAAACCTGTGCAGCATGTGTACGGAATACCGTAGGCAACTGTAACACAATGGGAACTATTTTGATACCTAAACATAGAAAAGTACAATAAGAATACATAGAATATTATAGCCTTATGGGACCACTGTTGTATATGCGGCCCATCATTGACTGAAATGTCATTATGTATCGCATGACTGTACTTGAATCTGTTTTTGTATTTTCTCCTGGGATTTTGAAAGTGGGGAGCAGACAAGAAAGTCTCTTGATTAAAAACCAGAATATGTGTCTAGGAAGGAAAATGTATTAGTTCCTTTTCAATATTATGATTTTCTCTATTTTGCCTTTGTAGCAGTTTTTAAGAAAAGTTTTATAAATCTGCAATTGATATCTTAAATTTCTGATTGGATTATATTGCCATTTTAAAGTACATGCAAGGTCCACTGGTGCTATATACTTTTGAACTTAAGTGCAAGGGTTTAATTTCTTTCAAGTTAATCTTATTTAAAATAATTCTGTTAGAGTTGTATAAATTTTGACTTCTTGTTTCATAGTTTATCTGGAGGAATGTGAACTGGCTAAACAGCTACATCCAAAGGAAAATGATTTGGTGTTTTTGGTTCCTGAGAGACAGAATGGAGAGAAGAAAGATGTAGAGAGAAATTGCATGCAGGATCTCCATGAATATCATTGTGGTTATGTTCACAAGTTTCGCCGCACTTCAGTCAGTAAGTAAATAACGAGACGTTAACAAGAAATCAATCAGATACAAGCTCATCTTCTAATTTCCCTCAAAATTGTGGTTTACCAGCCATGTATTTGATAAACATTTATGAAACATGTTTTTGCTATGTGTCGACAACTTGTCATTCAGAGTCCCTTTCCTAGTTTTTCTAGACTCATCTGGAAAAGACCCCGTATTTATTGCTATAGCCTTATGATTTAAAAGCTTTCTTTTGTAATGTCCTCCTCTTCTGGTACATTCCTCTGTCTGTCATTGTGTTTGCTATAACCATCTGTTAACCACTTGCAAGCCATCTGTTTGTTGTATCTGAAATCACATCCCAACCTTGGTTTTGTGGCTAATTACTAATGAGAACATAAAACTCATTGTAAGGCAGCTTGAGGAATCCACTATTTTATTTATTTATTTATTTTAACTTGGACAACTCTGGAAGGAATCTGCTGTTTGCATCACTCCCATTCACTAGATTTTAGGGACTTTTCTCCCTAAGGTAATGTAATAACAAAAATGTTACAGGTGTAGTGGCTCAGGCCTGTAATCCCAGCACTTTGGGAGGCCATGGTGGGAGGATCACTTGAGGCCAGGAGTTGGAGACCAGCCTGAGCAACATAGTGACACCTCATCTCTACAAAAAAATAGAAAAATTAGTGTGCCTGTAGTCCCAGCTACTTGGAGGCTGAGGCAGGAGAATTGCTTGAGCCCAGGAGTTTTGAGGTTGCAGTGAGCCGTGATGACACCACTGCACTCTAGCTTGGGAAACAGAATGAGACCTTCAGAAAAAAGAAATAGGAATAAAGCTCCTTAGGGCAACATTATACTGCATTATAACTGGTGTGCTGTGTTTGTTAGCATAAGTAGAGCTTAATTCTTTGTGTAGAATGCATGTAGAAGAGTTCCTGCAGGGATGTATGGCTTATTCTGTGCTTTTGGCTCTTGCAAATGATAACATTTGCCAAATTTGTAGTTCTGAGGCAGTCTCCTTTCCTGAACTACTCATGGATCAAAACTATCTGATATCTCGATTTGGAGACCTGTTGGATATTTCAAACCTGCTAGTTCAAAAGTAAACACTTGATTTTCTGCCTGATGTATGCTCTTCCTTTAGTCTTTCCCATCTTGTTAAGTGGGGCCTCTGTTTTTTCAGTTGCTCAGGCCAAAAACCTTGGGATCAGCCATGATCCTTCTCTCACACCCTATGTCTAATTGATGAGCACATCCTCTTAACTCATCCTTTGCAGTAAATCCAAACTTCAGTCCCCACTTCTGCATCCTGGCACAAACTATCATTCACTTTTACCTAGATTACTGCAGTAGCCTTGTAAGTGGTCTTTTTGCTTCTGTACTTTTCCCATTGCAGTTTTTTCTTTGTTCTGCAGTAAGAGTGATTCTTTTAATCTGTAAGGTGGAACTTGTTACTTCCCTACACACAGCTGCCCCATGGCTTTC
Source organism: Indri indri (assembly GCA_004363605.1). NCBI lineage: Eukaryota > Metazoa > Chordata > Mammalia > Primates > Indriidae > Indri > Indri indri. Next base: position 43,336 of record RJWJ010007116.1, on the reverse strand, counting down.
TGCCTGCCTCTGAATAGTGTCCAGAATCATTACTGTGGTCTGCAGAGCCCTATAAAGTATAGGCCCAATTTAATTCTCTGAGTTGCTTAGCATTCTTCTCCCTATTTTTCCTTCCAGCCATGTTGGCCTTCTCCCTGTTCGTAAAGTACTTTTGACACATTTGTGCCTTAGGATCTTTGTGGTTGCTGATTCTCTGCCTGTGGCACTCTTTCCCCCCTGCTGAGGACACAGTGAACTCCCTTACTTCACGTTTCTACTCCAGTATCACATTGTCGGGCAGCCCTTGCCTGACCAACCTGTCTGCCTCGATCCTCCATCACTTCCTTGTCCACTTTCTCTGCTTCCTCATAACATTTATTGCCGTCTAACATGTTTATTTCACTATCTGTCTCCCTCTTCTAGAAAATAAGCCTCTGGAGGACAGAACATTCCTTGTTCTGGCAGGCATTCAGTAAATAGTTATTGAGTGAATTTTTAAAATAATATATCATACAAAAAATGTAAGTTATCAAATACCTAGCTCTGAATTATCTTTTTAACTGGACAGCATTATTCACTGGTAACTGAAATTGCTTTTTCTCCTTCTTGATAATAGTGCGTAATGGGAAATCTGAGTGTTCCCTTTCCATCCAGACTCAAGATAACCTGCCAGCCAATTTAAATGAGCTTTTGAAGTGTATTGTAATCAGTTCTCTGGTAACTACACAGAGGAAGTTGAAAGCCATGTCTCTCTTGAGTGGTCGGAACCAACTGGCTAGAGCTGTTCTAAATCCAAACCCCATGGACTTCTGTACAAAAGATTTACTGACTACAACGTCTGAGAGAATTGTGAGTGATAAAAAGAAAATTTTACATCAGGATTGTTAGCTACTGCATACAACAAAGACACTTTCACTGTGAATGCACAGTTTAGTGCTAAATGTTCTTTAATACTGCAGAGTATGTAATTAGGTTGCTCAGCTTACCTCAGGAAAAGGTACAATACAGTAGAGTTGAAGGTATGCTGGAAGAGCAACATTAAAATGTTAGATCAGCATCCTACTTAAATGTTCATTAGCTGATAAAGTTCAGGAGTAGGAGTCTCAGGGATAGTATTGTTAAATTTGTATTTGAATGATCGATGGAGAATTGACTGATATTGTTGCATAGGCAAAGATGAAGTTGTTATCTTGTGTGAACCTGTGTTTTTCACCGTGGGAGCAGTATGTAAACTCCAGGAAATTAACAAAAAGAAAGGCAGAAGAAAACTAATGTTTTTTGAACCCCTATGGTGTGCTAGGCTTTCGTGTGCTTTATCTCAGTCAATTCTCACCTTTTTAAAGGAATCCTAGATTTAATGAATAGCAGAGACTAAGACTTAGAGAGGTGTTAGGAGTTTATTAACCTAGTTTGTAATTTAACCTGAAGTTTAGGCTGGGCATGGGATTACGGACTCATACCTGTAATCCCAACACTTTGGGAGGCTGAAGTAGGAGGATCACTTGAGCTCAGACGTTCGAGGTTACAATGAGCTATGATTGGGCCACTCTTCTCCAGCCTAGGGGACAGAGCCAGACCCTGTCTCTGGAAAAAAAAACTAAAGTTTAGGCTTAGATCTGACCTTGAAATCCATGCTTTTTCCACTGTATCACATTGTGTTAGGAAAGAAATAGTCTTGGAATGTTTTTACTGTCCAAGGAGAGAATTAACTGAAATGCAAAGAAACAAAGAGTAAATAGAAGAAAAGTGTAGATTATTAAATGCAGTTTGTTGTGGTCATCTTTGTAAGAATCACAAACAAAAATGTAGATGTGGTTCTTGTAAGTATTTGAAGCCTGCAGGCATGAATTAGTAATTAGTAAGTAATTAGCATTCCTTCTAACAGTGAAAGTGGTTTTTAGATCAGAAGTCACTTTGAGGTCTTACCTGACCATAACCAAAGCTTTTGCCTGACATAGATTGGAAGAAATTTGAAGGGATGTTTTTCATTATCTTCCTCTCATGTGCCACTACAGAAAGAACAACTCATTCTCATAAATGTTTTTTTGTGTAGATTGCCTACTTAAAAGATTTCAATGAAGACCAAAAGAAAGCGATAGAAACTGCATATGCCATGGTGAAACAATCACCATCAGTTGCCAAAATCTGCCTAATTCATGGACCACCTGGAACAGGAAAATCAAAAACTATTGTTGGCCTCTTGTACCGCTTGCTGACAGAGGTAGGTGTGAGTGAAGGCACTGGTGCTGTGGACTGGGCACGTCATCGTGCTTCACTTGAATTAACTGACGTATAAATAGGTATTGAAGTGCCTTTTCCCCTTTTGTGTATATTTTTGGTGTCATGTAGAACTGTGTGAGAGAAGAATAGCAGAGAGATAGAAGGTTCTAAGTAGAAAGAGTAGAGAACACTGTCTTGTGTAAAAAAAAATCCTAAGGACTAGAATGGTGGTCTTTAGGCTTCATTATTGGTCACATCTAATGCCAGGAAGCTGTCTTGAATGTATTCCTGGGCTATGTTTTGGTTGGATTGAGTACTGATTGAAGTGAGTGGTTTGTAAAGTAAGACTCAAAGCAGTTATAAAATTTTATGCCAGAGTGATTTTAATATCAATGTGAGATATAAATGCTTTTATTTATTCTTAACTTTATTATGGGAACTTTCAAACATACATGGAAGTGAAGAAAAACTGTAAAACTATGTAATAGAGTTCATCATGATTTTTTGTGTGTTTATTTGTTGGGTATGTGTTTGGCAAACTGTAGAACCAGAGGAAGGGGCATTCAGATGAAAACTTCAATGCCAAAATCAAACAGAACCGTGTCCTTGTGTGTGCACCTTCCAATGCAGCTGTGGATGAACTTATGAAAAAAATTATCCTTGGATTCAAAGAAAAGTGTAAAGACAAGAAGAATCCTTTGGGTATGATACTTACATGGATTTCTAATTTCTTTTTGTTTTCAGTGTTTAGTGTGAGTAGCTTTAAATGACAGAGCAAACCAATCCTGGCAATAACTTCTACTTGGGGCTGTGGCTCATATGTACTTGTTGATTCATTTAGCACATATTTTATTGAGCATTTACTTGATGCCGGGCCCTGTACCAAGTACTGATTTTTTAACAGTGAAGCCTTCAAGGAGACATACAGTCTAATGAGGAAGAGGGCAGGTCAGTGGACAATTACAGCATAGAGTGATAAGTTCCATAACAGGGTTGAAATGGGGGATGTTTCCACATACCTCAGAGGGGCCCTTGATTCAGTCTTGTGAGAACTAGGGAAGGCTTACAGAGGAAATGATGTCGAAGATGAAACCTGAAGAGCAAGTAGGAGTTAGCCACAAGAAGTGGTGGGGGCGGGGGGGGGGTGCGCGGCGGGGGAGACTTGAGCAGGAATTACTAGAAGTGAAAAGGACCAGGGCCAGAGAACCTTGAGTGGTTCAGTATAACTAGAATGTAGTAAGCTCCACAGAGGCAGTGGTTTGGATTGGTTCACTGCAGTATCTCCAGTTCCTAGAACAATGCCTGGCCATTAATTGAGGCTCAGCAGAGCTTGGATGACTGAAAAGTCTTAGCACATTAGGGAATGGTGAACGTTGAAGCTTTCAGTAAGCACGGGCTTATATCGTTACTGAGTGCTTCTTACCATGTGTCAGCAACCCTTGAAGTAGTCCTGTGAACTAGGTATTGACCCTCCTATCTGTGTTGTATAGGTGGGGAAACTGAAGCTTAGAGATGTTAAATGCACTATAGGAATGACTTTTTCCAGCAGAACTAGTGAAGAGCATTACTACAGATGATTCAGGACACTTCAGGGAAGATGCGAAATTATTTCTATTTACTTAACCTTAACACTCTTCATGCAACTCATTTTGGGTTATGACTTTGTATCAGACTGCTTTCCTAAGCTCATATGTCTTATCTTCCCTGCCAAATTTTATTTTCTGTAAGGATACCTGGCAGTGCCTTTTATCAATTAGGATTAGATTTGGTTGCAAGTAATAGATACTCCAAATACAGTGGCTTAAATGATAGAAGTTTCCTTCTTTTTTATTCAAAAGCACAGAGGTGGGCATTTTGGGACTAGGACCAGAGTTACTGGTTTGGTGACTCCGCTTCAGAGTCTTTGGATACCCAGGCTCCTCCTATCTGTTGCTCCACCATGTGTGGCCTCCATTTCTTAGTGTGCCTCCTGGTCAGGGATAGCTACTCCAGCTTCAGCAAGGGGGAGAAAAAGATGAAAGAGGGGAAAAGGGAGCATACTAGCCATATTTTAAGGAAGAATCCTAGATGCTGCCAGTAGCACCTCTGCTTATATTCTCTTGGCCACACCCAGCTACAGAAGAGACTGGGACATGTCATCTTCATTCTGAGGGATCAACACATTTTTCCTTTTAACTATGTATGTATTACCTACATGTAGAATCCATTTGTTTTTTAATACCTACAGTACGTTGTCAGTCTGCAGCTCTTTCCACTTGCCATTCATTACGTTTGCGAAATTATGATTTTATGTATTATTAACTGCTAGAGGGTGTTTCATTGTATGAGTGTGCAATTTATTCATGATCCATTGATAATTTAGATTCTTTTCAATTTTTTATTATTTCAAATTTTATTATAGTGAACATTCTTATAATTGTGCATGTTTGTCCAATCAGGTATAAAAATGCTTACTGCCATAGATAAATGAATTGTACTGTGTAATACTGTGTAACAGTTAAAAGGAGTACCCTAACGCACAGCGTTCTTAGTCATGTCTCTTGCATATACATGCAGCTTTCTAGGACAGTGCTTCTCAAACTGTGGATTGTGACCTACTAATGCCGTGGTCCCCAGGGACCGGTTTCATGGAAGACAGTTTTTCCATGGATGGGAGGGGCAGTGCAGAGCTCAGGCGGTGAGGCAAGCAATGGGGACTGGCTGTGAATAACCAATGAAGCCCGTCTGGCTTGCCTGCTGCTCCTCTCCTGCCGTGCACACCGCCCCCACACACCCGTTTCCTAAGTTTCATGGAAGACTGTTTTTCCGGGGCATGGGTGGCTATCGTCTGCGGCCCGGTCCCTAACAGGACACAGACTGGACTGGTACTGATCCATGGTCAGGGGGTTGGGGACCACAGTACCAACAGATTGTAGTATTACTTTAGGGATACCAGGATCAGCATACTTTAAAAAGTTATAATACAACAGAAGAAAATAGAAAGGAACAGAGTATAAGCAGTGAGGGTAAATACAGGTTGAGGATTCCTAATCTGAAATGTTCAAAAATCCAAAACTTTTTGAGTGCTAATATGATGCTTAAAGGAAGTGCTCATTGGTTTATTGGAACAGTTCAGGTTTCAGATATTTGGATTAGGGAGGATCAACTGGCAAATACAGTACAAATATTACAAAATCCAAAATATCCAAAATTTGAAACACTTCTGGTCCCAAGCATTTCAGAGATTAGGGATACTTAACCTTTATTGTTTTGTGAAATTTGTTTCAGTTGTGTGTGTGTATGTGCACACACGTGTGCTGGGTTTCAATGTAAAGTGTACTTTATAATACAGGTCAAGGTTAGAAAGTGTTTGTAAAAACACTGGTTTCTAGCATATGTCCAGAAGTGAAAATGGGGGGTTGAAGGTTTTGTACATCTTCAGTTTTCTAGGTAGTGCCAAATTGTTCTTGAAAGTGGTCGCACCATTTTATACTCCTAAGAGCAGTCCCTGTGTGGTGTGCAGCTGGTGTAGTTTTGTTTTTGTTTGTGTTTGTTTTTGTTTCTTCCCTGTTCTTTTTTTTTTTTTTTTTTTTTTGAGACAGAGTCTCACTCTGTTGCCTGGGCTAGAGTGCTGTGGTGTCACCCTAACTCACAGCAACATCAAACTGCTGGGCTCAAGCGATCCTCCTGCCTCAGCCTCCCAAGTAGCTGGGACTACAGGCATGCTCCACCATGGCCGGCTAATTTTTTCTATATATTTTTAGTTGTCCAAATAATTTTCTTTCTATTTTTAGTAGAGACGGGGTCTCGCTCTTGCTCAGGCTGGTCTTGAACTCCTGACCTCAAGCAGTCCTCCTTCCTCGACCTCCCAGAGTGCTGGGATTACAGGCATGAGCCACCGCGCCCAGCCCCTTCCCTGTTCCTTTCACACATTGGTGTGGTTTTGCTTACCTGTTCTGTCCCTGGCAGCATAAGCACCTTATTAGGTGTGTTGACTCCACAGCAGGGTCAGGACTAGGATGAGGCAAGCGAGTGTCTAGGTTGGATTTTTAAATTAGAGAACAGTGATACCTTCTGTGAATAAAGAGAGCTTTTTCTTGTTTTTCACCACTTTCATTTTCACTTCTTTTTACTACTTCTAGTGGTCCTGGGTGTCCTTTAAGGAAATGCCTCAGACATGTCCCTATTACGTATGTTGTTTCCAGGTTTTGTATTTTTATATGTATATGTGTGTGTGTATATATATATAGATATATCTATATATAGATATATCATATATATATATATGTATATCTCCTTTATCAGGTCAAAGAGTTCCTTTCTCATTAAGAGTTCTTATTGTAAATGGGTGTTGAATTTTATTGCATGCTGTCTTCCACTGAAATAGTAATGAAGTTTTTCTTTAATCTGTTACTATGGTAAATTACAGTGTTTCTCTGATGTTAAAATAGCCTTAATTCCTAGAATAAGGTCAACTTGATCTTGTATTATTTTTAACACATTGCTAAATTGCTAATGTTTTATTTAGGACTTTGAAATTAGTGTTCATAAATGAAGCCAGTCTGTAATTTTTCTTTGTCTTAATAGCTTTGTCTAGTTTTAGAATTGAAGTTACACAGACTTTAAAAAATGAGTTGAGAATTTTTTTATTTGTTGGAATCTTTTGTGTAAGACAGATTATATGTTCCTTGAAGGGTAATTTGTTACTAGTGTTGTTTTATTTTGTATTTTTTGTCAGAATTGGTACATATTTATTTACTGTTTTAACATCATTAGTAGTTAAGTCTATCTATGCAAGTTTTCTAGTTTTGAATGAGTTTTGCTAATATTTTTTTAAGAAAAATTTCTACTTCAGCTAAGGTTTTCGTATATAAGCATAAAATTGTTCATTGCATTCTTATTTTTAAAAATCTCAAATGTATTTGTGGTTGGATCCCCTTTGTCACTTTCTGTGTTATATATTTATTCCTTAAATCTACATGTATCACAGGCCTGTGGTTGGAAAGTATGAGGAGAGAATTTATTTCTAACTCAGCTGAGTCCAGGCCAAGATAGATATACTTACTTCTTATCTGCTTCTTCCAGGCACCTTTACTTTCTGGTGGACATTAAAATCTAAGCTCCCATTATAGAAATTTCTGTATTTTTATTGGAATGGTATTAATAGTTTTGTCAATGTAGACATTTGTCAGACTCATAGAATTAAAGGTTTTTAAATCTCTTCATCTTACTGGATGTAAATTATACCTCAGTAATGCTGGGTTAAAGAGCAAAACACAGCTAGCATGTAGACACTGATCAACCCTCACCTCACACCCTGCTCCCTCAGGGTTGCCACAGCAGCTCAGGGGCCTTCATGTCCAGTTTTTCTCTCTGTCTCTCTCTCTTTGACCTCAAGGAATTTCTTACATTCTTCTGAGCTCACCCTGCAATGTAAAGGATGTCTGTTATAATTTATGGAACATTTCTTGATATTTATAGTGAGTGAGTTTCCAGGTAATCTCATCCATCTTTCTGGTGGAAACATAGTGAGGTAAGCAGTTTTTTGTTTATTTTATTCTTTTAGAGACAGGGTCTCGCTCTGTCACTCAGGCTGGAGTGCAGTGGTGTGATCATAGCTCACTGCAGCCTGGAACTCCTGGGCTCAGTCAGTCCTCCCACCTCAGCCTCCTGAGTAGCTGGGACTACAGGAATACAGGTGTGTGCCATCACGTCTGGCTAATTTTTTTTTATATAGAAGGGTCTGGCTATATTGCCCAGGCTAGTCTTGAACTCCTGGCCTCAAGTGATCCTCCTACCTCAATCTCCCAAGTTGCTGGGATTACAGGGGTGAGCCACCACATCTGTCCAAGGTAAGCAGTTTTCAAAACCCTCAAGTAAATTATGACCAGAGAGATTGGCCTCAAATTTAGGAGGATGAGCTGAACTAGGATCAAAAATATGCAGTAGATAACTGTAAAAATAAGCCAGTCATTCAACCTATGTTTATTGTACTTAATTATGTGCACTGGTATGTTCTAGGCAGGGACCAAAACAAAATTATTCTTTTGGGACTTAATAGTGGAAGGAGATTGTAAACAAATTACTGTATGATGTGTCAGATTGGGATAAGTACTGATAAACTCTGCAGGATTGCTATAATTTAGCCCCATGAGGCAGCGGGAAATTTTTAGATTAAATAATAACATGTGATCTGAAATAAAAATTTGGTTAATAGGCAGGTTAAATGGTGTTTGTAGTTGCTAGAATTACTGTACTCAAGAACTTCTGTCGCCTGTGTCCCTTGGATTCTGGAGTATCAACGTGATGTGAAGCATAGTTTCAAAGATTTCATACTGAATATTCTGCAAAAAAGGATTTGATGGTCAAATAGGATTCTGTTTTGGAAATTAAAACACATTAATATATAAGTCCTTGAAATATTCTGTGGTTAAGAGAACTGCTTTATTTATTTAAATTCACCATTTCCCAAATCTGTTTTCCTATGGGATGTTCTATAGAACAGACTTTGAAAACATTAGTATAATAGAATCTCAGCTCTGCAATGTAGTATTTATGTGACCTTGCTAGCTTTTATTAAGTAAAAGTGATAAGTACTTGCCTTACAGGGTTCTGAAGAATATCTGAAATAATGTATAAGAAGTCACCTGGGTAGTTGCTGGCATCCAGTTAATTGACAGTTCATGTTAGCTCCCTTTCTCTGATTGTTAATATATTTTCTTAGAAATAGATATTATGTAGAGAGACAGGATATATTGGCAGTGTCCTTATTAATTTTTAAGTGTGATTTTTATCAACAGGAAACTGTGGAGATATAAATTTAGTACGACTGGGTCCAGAAAAGTCTATTAATAATGAGGTTCTAAAATTCAGTTTGGACAGCCAAGTTAACCACAGAATGAGTAAGTACATACTAGTGTTTTCTATATTTCCTTTCGTATGGTAGAAAATCGCTTGGGTACTAAAGGTAATTTGGAGACCCCAGAAATAATCTAGCTTTGGAAACTAGTCTTCCTTCTCATTGTGTTTGTGTTTGCGTGTGAGTTTGTTCGAATTAACATACAATTTTTTATTTTTATTTTTATTAGAAAAAGACTTACCTTCTCATGTTCAGGATATGCATAGAAAAAAGGATTCTCTAGATCATCAACTAGATGAGCTTTCCCGTCAGCGAGCTTTGTGCCGAGGTGGACGGGAAATACAGGTATCTAAACATTTCTTAATATTCTTTAGATAAAAAGTCATAGGTATAAAAATTAGCTGATGAGTATGTGATGCCCTTCTTTTATTAGGGAATGGCGTAATTCATATATAAAACTATGTCCTAAAGTGGTATGTCTTTATATCAGGTGTTAACAACCTTCTTTATAAAGGGCAAGTTAGTAAGTATCTTAGGCTTTGTGTTGGTCTTTGTTGCAGCTACTCAACTCTGCTTTTGTAGCGTGAAAGCAGTCATAGATAACACATAAACAAATGGATGTGACTGTGTTGCAAAAAACTTTAAAAAAAACAGATGGTGCGTTGCATTTGGCTTGTAAGCTGTACTGCTTTATATTAAAGCTATACTAAATTTATTAGGTATCTTTCAGATGTAAGTTAAAGAAACCCAGTTCAAATTAGGTTGGACAAAAAGGGAATTTACTGACTCATATACCTGGGAAATCCAGGAGTGTATTAGCTTCAGCATGGGTGGATGCAAAGGTTCAAATGGTGTCATTTCTCTACTCCTTGATTGATTTTTTTCTCTGTGTCAGCCATTTCTCCTCCAGGAGAAAATAATAAGTATCAACATTTCTGGGCTCTAAAATCCCAGCTTAGAAACCTCATAGGGAGAGAAAGTCTCTCTCCCAGCATCCATGCCTCAATTCCAAGGAAGGACTTTGATTAGTCCTTGGGTGGACAAGCAGTTCTAATCCCTGTTTTTAAGGGAGTAGGTGCCATGATTTGCCAGACCTGTATTATAGGCCCATCACTGTGGCCAGAGGAATGATTAGGGTGTGATTGACAGTCTTATTTGAACCACCTAGAAGTTAGTGAAGGAATGATGTTCCAAGGGGGTTAGCATGCTAAGCAGACAGATTGCATACATGCAATACATATGACATAACTGAATCTTACACAGCAGTACAGAAAGTGTGTCAGGACTTTACTGGTAAAGAGAAAACAAGCTAGGTTAATAAGTGTTTCATTGGTAAAATATAGGCTCACTCTTAAAATGTGAGGCAGTCCATTGGAAGGCATTTTAAAAGGCTTGGTTTTACATCTCTAGTCTTAACTTAAACAAAAGGCTTGGTTTAGTTTTAATGATGGCATTCCAATTTTTTCTAGAGGCAAGAATTAGATGAAAAAATTGCCGAAGTTTCTAAAGAAAGGCAGGAACTTGCTTCTAAAATTAAGGAGGTAAGTAGTTCACCTATAGCATTGTGTTGATGTTTCTTTTTTTAATTTAATTATGAAATGGTTCAGACTACCTATGGGCTTTTCTCAGTTACACTTTAAAATGTTAATTATGAAAAATTGCAGACATCTATGGAAGTGGAGAAAATGGTGTAATTACATTTATTTACATTACATTTGTTTCTTTAACCTAAGAATGAATTCATATCACCATCTGAGATTTCAAAGAAAGAAATGATTATAAATTATCTTTTTTCTGTTTTAGTCAGGAAAATATTTAAAATCCCTCTTATAAGGTGCTCTATTTCTGCTTTCCACCCATTGTAGAAACCAGTTATAATAATCAGATAGTTAGTGAAAATAGGTTTATGGGTATTTTCCCTATTAAAAAGAAAGAAAATCACCTGTGTGAGCTTTAGGACGAAGAGGGTAACTGTGGGCTTTCCAGTCCTCCAGCCTGGATAGAGTGATGGTGGGTAGGATTTGGGATAAGAAAGTACAGCATTTTGTTTGTTTGTTTTTGCAATTCTTGGCTTAGAGCATTAACTCTGTATTTGTCTTTGATCATCAGAATCCTGTAACATGTATAGCTTTTCCCCAATATTCTTTGGATGTAAAAATAGCAGATAAGGTTTAGACTAAGTGAAGCTAGACTGAGTCAAATGTATGTCGTGATCCTCAGAATGCAGCCCTAATCAGACCAAGCAAGGTTGGGGAGGGAGGGTAATTGTAACCAGAGATGTGTTACAAGTATTTTTGAGCTGAGGTTTTTCTCTTGAATTGTATTATTAGCCTTCTCTATGTGGCTAAATAAATACAATTGAATTTAATGCACATTTCCATCAGCAGTTTGTTTTTATTTAAACTAAAAATTATGTGAAAGCTCTTTATTAAAATTTTAAACTGAGTGCAGAATGTTCTCAAATTTAATGATGAAGTCCATGTTCACAAGTGTTGTGGTTTTTGCTGCTCATTACACGCGTTCTGTGGATCACTGACTTAGTCATGCTTGGCATTTTTACTCACTAGATGGCTGAGGAGAGAGCCGACAGTGCTTTGCCCTGTACGTTGTGGAGGGCCACAGTGCCACCCTCTTGAGCTCCATGGTCGAGTATATAGCAGAGATGCATCACAGCTGCCTCTCAGTAGCAGAAGTAGGCAAACTGAATCTCTGATAACAGTACCAGTGTTTTACTGTGAGCATTATATGGTACACACTCTGAGGGGCCATTTATGTTATCTAACAGAAAAATATGTGTTCAGCCTTAGTTCTAACTCTGGTTTTACTCAGATAATTGTTTCACAACTCAGTAGAATACTGTAATCTCTACTTAAATTCTGAAACCTGACTATATGCTTCTGGCTACAAGAAGGATTGTAATCTACTTTGACCAAATCAAACCTAGAATAAATTTTTTTAAAATGGTGCTTAAATCATTTTCTGTGCTTAGACTGCAAAGCATAACATTTTTTCTGGTTTGTTTCTGATTATCTTGAATGTTTCTGTTATTTTCTAGATTTCAGGTTTCCCCCTATCTTTTACTAAATATTTTTCTGTCACATAATAAATCGTGGATGTTTTGTAGTAAAATAGGCCTGTCAAGTCAAGGGTTTATGTGCACCTGCATATAGATTAACCTTTATTTGTTCTCTTAGGTTCAAGGACGCCCACAGAAAACACAGAGTATCATCATCTTAGAGTCCCATGTCATCTGCTGCACATTGAGCACAAGTGGTGGTTTACTGCTAGAGTCTGCTTTTCGTGGGCAAGGGGGCGTTCCCTTCAGTTGTGTCATTGTTGATGAGGTCAGTGAGCAGAGGGCCATACAACTTTGACTAGTACCATGAAGAGTAAGTCTTACATGAATTGCGGCTGCTGAGATGTTGATAAAATGGTTTCTTTGCATCTGATTTTTACCTCCCATTACATGTGTATTCCCTTATTGTGTAATATGCTGCTAATTACCACCATAGTTAAAATTGCTTCCCTAGTATTGGGATTATAGTCTTAAGGATGACTGATTGTTTCTAACAAAATCTGTGCTGGGTGATAGCTCCTGCTTGGAATATCTCTTGAAGCAGGAATACCTTTTGAAGTAGTTTAATACAGCTTTGAGCCACAGTGTTTTCAACTTGGATCCTTTATTGCTAGCTCATTCTTTGAGTGAACATTTATTGGGTACCTACCATTTGCCAGAATGTAGAGTCAGAAAACAAAAGAGAAGGAGCATGAGATACAGAGAATTGATCCAGGAGACCCAAGATCCAATATCCACCAGAATGAAAGGACAGAACAAAGTGGAAATGATTAGATAATTGAAGAAAATGTCATTGAATTGAAAAGAAACTTGAGTCTTGTGATTGAAGAGGCCTGCTGGGGAACAAGGAAGAAAGATGAGGGAAAACACACAGGCACACCTAATGAGATGTTTGAACTTCAGAAAGTTCTAAAAGAACATTAGAAGAGAAGAAAATTTTCTCGGGCTCATGCCCAACAGGAACAGAGAACACAAACCTGGAGCTTACATGGCCTTCTAACTTGTGGCTAGTTCCTAAGTGGTAGTGGCTTACATGGTGGTTGACTTCACATTTGTGTGTGTGTGTGTGTGTGTGTGTGTAAGGGTTCCTTTTTTTTTCCTAATGAAAGAAAATACTCTTTTTTGATATTTGGTACAGAAGGAGAATGTGGTACTTTTATGACTGCTTAGCACTTTAATTAAAGTATGTATGGATAAATTAATAGCAAAGATAATTAAGACAATTTCTCCCTCTGTACTTTCTTACCAAGGCTGGGCAGTCTTGTGAAGTTGAGACTCTTACTCCACTCATCCATCGCTGCAACAAGCTTGTTCTGGTAGGAGATCCTAAACAGCTCCCTCCCACAGTTATTTCTATGGTAAGTTTTTTCATGTTCAGGTTGCTTTAAGGTGGAAGGGGCTCTTTTTTTTTATTTTCAGGAGGAGGTATCTTTCTTGGATTGACATCTCTTATTTGGAGTGAAAGGTAGGGAATGACAGAAAAGAAGACCCCAAGACCACTTTTTAAGTCTTAATATGTTTAAAAAAAAATCTCTAAAAATATCCCTTTGCTCATAGTTGTGCTTCTGTGTCTGCATGTGGCAGGAGCATGTGGCAGGACCGGAAGCCTGTGGACGGTTAGGCTCTTTCCCATTGGGAAAGGAGGGTGCAGATATCTTAAAGGCTGAATTGGACTTATTTAAATAACACAAACACCAAAACAAAAATAAAAGAACTTTAAAAACAAGGAAAAGAATCCCGTCCTCCTGATTTTTGTTTAACTATGTGCAAATTTGAGGAAAACACTATAAAAAGAAATTATTTTTGGAGTACATTTCCAATTTTAGAATAGAGCATTCTATAGTACAAAAAAGTGTCTGTGCTTCTTGCATCATCTGAAAGCAAAGATGGCAGGGGAAAAAAGGATTAATTGTGAACTCTGCCTGTGGGGAGATAAGCACCTCTAGATTGTGGTTCACTCTACTTTGTTTTTTTTTTAAATCTCACTAAAGATGTCTTCTAGCAATGCAAACCAGAATCAGGACTTAGTAGATGTTTGAGATAATCTGAATAGGTCTAGACCATGGTTTTGAAATTTAGTAAAATTTGTATTTTTTACTAATCACATAGATTATTTATACAAATATAGAATAGTGGTATCATAAACAATCCCAGAGAACAGATCATTTTCAAAGTATTTCTGTTGAAGTGTGAAATGCATGCATGTGGTTTTTGTTGTTAGTGGTTTTTGACTTGGGAATTATTCATAATGATAGTGCAGTTCTTTGTATGATATCTGAGCACAGGTGCTTGTTCATGCCAGGGTATAGCCCAGAAGCACACCTGTCGCTGAGTGAAAACCTATGTCTATAGGGAAGAACTGCTGCAGGTGACTTTTTGTTCTTGGAGAATAATGAAGAGCAAACTCTGTACCATATTTCTTCAAATAATGCAGTATTTCAAAAAGCTACCGATTTAACTTCTTGAAGGGCCTCAGCATGTAATGAAAAGAAATTGTTAATGGGCCTCAACTTTACTGATTGATAAAAACAGCAAATGAGAAAAATCTATCCATTTTTGCTTTTTTATTATTGTACAAATAAAACTGGCTTATTGAGGAAAATTCAGAAAATAATTACAAAGGTCATTTCCACAACACGCCTTTCTAATCACCTATTTCTAGGGATAATTACTGTGAACAGTTTGATGAGTATTTTAACAGATTTCACTGGGCATTTGTGTATGCATTTATTCATGTTTTTCAGTATATATTTATTGAGTGCCAACATAATTCAGGCACTATTTCAGGTTTTGGGGTTATGATAATGAAGAAAATAGACAAAATCACTGCCCTAGTGGAGCTTGCATTCTAGGGGCTAGCAGACAGTAAATAAGTTAGTGAAATATGGTATATAGTGATTATAAGCTTTGTATACATGTATATGTATGTGGGTTTGGTTTTGTTCAAAGGTTGCAGAATCATTCTGTGCAGAATTGGCTTTTTTTCAGATCAGGGACATCCTTCCATGTTAGAATATATAAATCTACATCATTTTGTAGGATGGACTAAGTTTTTGCCTGGAAGTAGATGTGTTATTTTGTATACGTCCTTTTTCTGTTTCCTGAAAGAGAAGATTCAATATTAGGTTTTGGGCTAACTCGAATAGATAAACTTTTAGGGAAGTGGATGAAATTGTCAAATATCTATTAGTAATTATTTTATTTAGTTACACAGACCTATTTAAAATCACACTTATAAATAATATATTAATTAAGAGTATTACCCTTTTTCCCACTCTCGTAGTTTGTGAAACAAGTATGTTCAAACTTTGCATACACATCTTCAGTACCAGTGTCTTCAGCATCACTTACGAAGATTCCATCATCTTAGCACACTTTCAGAGCACATTTTTACTTGTAGATTATTTAAGACATAATTCTTTCTGAATCTTTGTATCGTGCTATCATTGAAAAGTATATCCCAAGGCACAACTGTGATAACATTAAAAGAGTTTTCATTTGTCATTAAGGTCACTGTTTTTCAGATTGCAGGTTATGACCTATTATTACTTGGTTTGTGAACTCAATTTAGTATGGGTTTGAGCATCCCTAATCTGAAAATTTGAAATACTCCAAAATCCAAAACTTCTTGAGTGCCAACATGATGTTCAAAGGAAATGTTCGTTGGAGCATTTCAGATTTCAGATTTTCAGATTAGGAATGCTCATGCTGTAAGTCTGGAGTGTGTCTCCTCCACTGGAATCTGAGTTCTGTGAGATTTGATCTTACTCAGTGTAGCAATCTCAGCATTCCACGTTGTAGGTGCTGAGTACTTACGAGATGGATGGATGAAGAACTTGGTCTTCAAAAGGCTTGTTTACAATGCCTTTTGTAACAGTTAATATTTCTTTTTGTAAGGGCATACCCCAGAAATAATTGTTAAAATCTGTATTGTCTTTGCTTCCTATATTAGTGATTCTTTTGGTTGGCATCTGTTAGCATCAAAATAGCGTTGGTTGTAACCATTCACAAGATTACATCTCTTTCATAAGCAGTGTGTAGGTATTCTAAATAAAGAGAAAATACCTCAACTTACTATATTCAATATTCATGGCTTTTTGAGAATCAGGGTCAGAAACCTCTCCTTTCTCTGAATCTATGGTCGTTGGTAGTCTTATGCCACCCGAACCTTGGCCCATGTACATGTTAAGCTCAGTAATTGTATTTGTAACAATGGGAAAAGTATAAATGAATTCTTGGAAATTATTGCCTTATTTTTCCCCTCTCAGAAAGCACAGGAGTACGGCTATGACCAATCAATGATGGCTCGCTTCTACAGACTGCTGGAAGAGAACGTGGAACAGAACATGATTGGCAGACTGCCTGTTCTACAGCTTACTATTCAGTACAGGATGCATCCAGACATATGTCTCTTCCCTTCTAATTATATTTATAACAGAAGCTTGAAAACAAATAGGTGGGTTCCCTGCATTGCTTGTGAGCTTATTTTATTTGTAGCTATTTAGGAAGAATAGATACTTTAGTTTTTTAAGTAAAAGATCATGCTGATTACAGCAAATACAGATAAAAAAGAAATGGAAAAAATCACCCATATTTATACTACTGAAAAATAATCACTGGTGACATTTTGGTATATCTACTTCCAGTCCTTTTATTATGCATATCCTTTTTTTTTTTTTTTTAACTTTTTCTCGTTATAAAATGTTTGGGAAAAAGTTGGACCATATTCTACAATAATGTTTTATGGTATGCTTTTTTTCACTTATCATAAGTAACTTTCCAATCATAATTGTTTAGTTTTTTTGTTTGTTGAGACTGAGTCTGAGTCTTGTCGCCTTGGCTGGAGTGCAGTGGTGTCATCGTAGCTCATAGCAGCCTCCAACTCCTGGGCTCACATGATCCTGCCTCAGCCTCTCAAGTTAGCTGGGACTACAGGCGTGTGCCACCATGTCTGGCTAAGTTTTTTCTGGGTTTTGTGTGTGTGTGTGTGTGAGACAGGATCTTGCTCTTCAGGCTGGTCCCAAACTCCTGAGCTCAAGCAATCCTCCAGCCTTGGCCCCCCAGAATGCTAGGATTACAGGCGTGAGCCACCGCACCCGGCCATAATTGTTATATTTTAATGACATATTTTTCCCTAGCAGTAGAATAGAAATAAAATCCATTTTGTACCTTTCACAGATACACATCTATAAAAGAAGTTCCCTCCCTCATATGGAAAAAATGGTAGTAATGATAATAAAAGATTTTCTTATAACTCAGCTTACATTCTGAATGGTGGCTGCTTTTTTATAGACAGACAGAAACCCTTCGATGTTCATCAGACTGGCCGTTTCAGCCTTACCTTGTGTTTGATGTCGGAGATGGTTCAGAAAGACGGGATAATGAGTATGTTCTCTTCTTGCTTTGGTCCCCACTGATGATCCCCAAATTGTTGCATTATTTTTGTTCAGTTTAAATTAAAACATTTTCCACACTCATCTCTCTGCCCAGTGCCAGGGTCCAGTCATTTTCACTCAGCTATGTTGATAGCTTCTCCTTTTTTCTGTATATTGGGGATAGTATTACCTAACAAGAGGTAAATAAGCACTCGAGTAGGTTCAGGTTGAGATCACAGCAGTAAGTGGAACAACAGATGTGGCCCCATTGCAAGATTATTGTGGTCTAATGGGGAGGCAGACCTCAACTAGGTGACCTTAACTGCTTACCTCACCTAGGTAAGCAGTTGCACCAGTTGGGTTCAGTACCACGAAGGATAAGTATGGACTCAATTGAATCAAGGTGTGAACAGGAGTAAGGCAGTAGAGACAGAGGTTGGACAGTATTGGGGTTGGGAATAAGGGAATGTGTTCAGGTGGTCTATAAATGACAGCAAGAAGGAATTTTTGTCTTGCTGGATAGTAGCAATGTAAGAAGAAGCAGGGATTCTTGTGAGAGAGTGGAGGAGTGATAGTCTGGAGGCAGCATTTGTTAGCACCAGTACAAACCCCGCCTCTCTGTCGTAAAGTATGAGGACATACAGATTCCACTTCCAAGTCACGAGAGGGTTGCAGAGCAGGTGGTGTCCTCACGTGAGAATCGGGTATTATTTAAGATGTACAGGTTGGGGGAAGTCACATTCATTGCAGATGTTAAAAATACAGAGGAGGAGTTGGCCATGGGATTGCAGTGCTCAAAGGATTACAGTGTAAAGGTTTTAGTGGGGCCTGTTGGAGGAGAGCAAAGGACTGAGAGCTGAGCCCCAGAGCATTACGAGGATGGAAAGTCATGAGAGAAATGCTGACCAGAGAGGCGAATACTGACCTGAGCAGCAACCGAGGAAAATGAAGAGTTAGCTAGCTGTGGATACACTAAATCTCCAAGCTAGGATAACTGGGTATTTAAGGCTCTTAAAGTGAGACAGGTAAGGTAGCCTCAGGAATAAAGGTGTAGGTGCAGTTCGTCCCCTGGCATTGGTACATGTTGGATCTGGTTTGGAAATGAAGGAATACGTGGTTCAGGGGGTAGGTTAGGAGTGCAAGATACGAGGCCAGTGAGGACGACAGTGAGAACGTGAGCCTGCTGCAGGGCCCCATGTTGTTCAACTCTGGGGGCCATGTCATTCACACTTAGTCTGCGGGATACGACATCTTCGTCGTGTGGTGTGCGGTCTGCATGGCCAGTGGTGGGGAATTAAGGAAAAAATATATCTAAAGCATTTTCTCAGTAAATCTAAGTAAGCATTTTCTAAGATAGTAAGTCTTTAATTCATGTTATCTATTGTTCAAATCTTCATTCTTGAAGTATTCCTTACTATTGGCTATCCCTGTTTTAAAAGATGAAGAAATTGGTTCCTAAACTTCAGTTGATTCAAAATTCTTCTTTCTCTACAACTTCATGTTTCACTGGGCAGTTATTTTTATATTTATTCATATGTACAGTATTAATGCTCATAACAGCCTCTTTGAATCACTGCTGGCTAAATAAAAGATGAAACCTCTCTGCCTGCCCTTTACTGTAATGGGAAACAAATGAAATAGAACTTAAGTTAGCACTTGGACTGCTGTTAGTTTTGATGCGTTGTGTTTTCTTTTTCCATCTTATTTAGCTCATATGTAAATGTTCAAGAAATAAAACTGGTGATGGAAATAATGAAGCTTATTAAAGACAAAAGAAGGGATGTTACTTTTCGAAACATTGGCATAATAACCCATTACAAGGCCCAGAAGACAATGATTCAGAAGGATTTGGACAAAGAGTTTGATAGAAAAGGGTGAGGTATTTTTATAAATATTTCCAATTTTCCTATTGAATTAGAAGAGAGAGGATAGAAGGAAAAAAGAAAAGGAAACTTAACTCCAGAGAGTGTTCTCACACCATGTAAAGTGGTGATAGACTACAAGGAGACAGGGATGCTGGCTTTCATAGACTCGTGCTGTGTTAGGTACACTTGCGGTCCCTGTAGACAGGAGACTTACTGGCAGTTGGAATGTCAACATTGTACTTGACAGAATCGACTGAGAAACTTTCCAGGTCTTTTCCCTGTAGCTCCATGACTTGTTATTCTAAACTCTTTTTTTTCTTTCTTTCTTTCTTTTTTTTTTTTTTTTTTTTTTTTTTTTTTTTTTTTTTTTTTTTTTTTTTTTTTTTTTTTTTTTTTTTTTTTTTTTTTTTTTGTGACAGAGTCTTGCTCTGTCACCTGGGCTAGAATGCAGTGGCCTCAGCCTAGCTCATAGCAGCCTCAAAACTCCCATGCTCAACGATTCTCCTGCCTCAGCCTCCTGGGATTACAGGCGCATGCCACGATGCCCGGCTAATTTTTCTATTTTTAGTAGAAAGGGAGTCTCGCTCTTGGTCAGGCTGGTCTCCAACTCCTGAGCTCAAGGGATCCTCCCGCCTCACATTCCAGAGTGCTAGGATTACAGATGTGAGCCACTGCACCCAGCCTTCTAAATTCTAATTTTAGCCAGACTGGAAGTGACATTTCACTTTGAATAAATTATTTAACCTTTTTATTGCCTTTATGTATAGAGTGAAGATCATGTTTTTGTCTCTGTCTTAACTCAACAATAAAATTAAAGACTAAGTTTTGGAAATCCATTACTTCAAAAGTTTCTTAATTTGGAAACACATAGACTACCAAAATTGACTCTAGGAAAAAAATGGAAAATCAGACCTATATTACAAGTAAAGAGATATTAGTGATGAAACATCTCCCAAGAATGAAAAGCTTAGGACTAGGCTTCATTGGTGACCTCTACCAAATATTAACATAAGAATTAACACCAATCCTTCTCTCACTCTTCCAAAAAATAGAAGTACATTTTCAAACTGATTTTATGAGGCCAGTATTATACCAAAGCTAGGGAAAGACACCACAAGAAAACTACACTAATTTCAGGAAAGATGTTTGAAATTCTTGCTATTTATATTCAGTGTGATACTAGAGGTTCTAGCCAGAGCAATTAAGCAAAGAAAGAAAGAAAAGCCATCCTCATTGGAAAAGAAAGAAGTAAAACTGTCTGTTTTCGTAGATGACGTAATCTTATAGAAACCCTAACAAATTTATGCAAAGAAACTCTTAGAGCTAATAAACAGGTATAGCAAAGTTGCAGGATACAAGATCAATGTATAAAGACCTATTCCATTTTTATACATTAGCAATGAATAATCTGAAGAGGAAGTTAAAACAATTCCATTTACAATAACATCAAAAAGAATAAAATACTTGGAAATAAATATAACCAAAGCAGTTTAAGACTTGTACACTGAAAACTGCAAAACATTGTTGAAAGAAATTAACACCTAAATAAATGGAAAGAAATCCTGTGTTAATGGATTGGAAGACTCAGTATTGTTAAGGTGGTGGTACTCCCCTAATTGATCTACAGATTCAATGCAGTCTCTATCAAAATTCCAACTGCCTTTTTTACAGAAATAGCCAAGCTGATAAAACTGTAAAACTTATAAGGAAACATAGATATAAATCTACCTGGACTCTGATTAGGCAGCAGTTTCATAGACAACACCAAAGTGCAGGTAACCAAAGGAAAAAATAGATAAATTGGACTTCATAAATATTAAAAGCTTTTGTTTGTCAAAAAAGTGAAAAGACCACCCACAGAATGGGAGAAAATACCTGCAAATCATATATTGATATCTGAGTCTCCTATCTAGAAATTATAAAGAACTCTTAAAACTCAAAAAGATAAATAACTTTGTAAATGAGCAAAGGATCTTAATAAACATTCCTCATACAGATGTGCTAATAAGCGCATGAAAAAATATTCATCCTTATTTGTCATTAGGAAAATGGAAATAAAAACCGTGGGAGACCACTTCACACCCACAAAGATGGCTGTACTGTGTGAGTGCAGGGTGAGGTGGGGAAAAGAAAAGAGATGGCTGTATAGGTTGAGTATCCCTTATCTGAAATGCTTGGGACCGCAAGTGTTTTGGATTTTGGATTTTTTTCAGATTTTGCAATATTTACATTATACACTTAACCAGTTGAGCATCTTGTTTCTTCTGTGTGTCATGTTGGCACTCAGAAAGTTTTGGATTTTAGAGCATTTTGGATTTCAATTTTCACATTTGGGATGCTCAACTTTTATTAAGAAAAACAGACAATAACAAATGTTGGGGAAAACGTGGAGAAATTGAAACTCAATTTCCATTTTCTCAAAACGCTGGTAAAAATGTAAAATGGTGAATCACTGTAGAAGACAGTTGTATGATTCCTCAAAAAGTTAAATATAGAATTAAATATAGAATGACCCAACAGTGCCACTGCTAGAGATGTACCCAAAAGAATGTCCACACAAAAACTTAAATACGTGGTCATAGCAATAATAGTTAGTCATAATAGCCATAGTGGAAGTGATCCAAGTGGATATTCATCAGTCGTGAATGGACAACGGATGGTATGTCTGTACAGTGAAATACTAGTCAAAAAAGGAATGAAACACTGTTAGATGCTACAGCATAGATGAATCTTGGAAATGTTATGCTAAGGGAAAGGAGCCAGTCACAAAGAGCTATATTTTATGGTTCCATTTATATGAAATTTCTAGTATAGGAAAGTCTGTAGAGACAAGAAGTAGATTAGTGGTTGCCAGGGCATGGGGAGAGAGGAAAATTGATGCTAACTGCTGAGATACCATTTCAAAAATCTCTTCAAGATACTATGTAAGTATATGCATTTAGCATTCACCTTTTTCCAGTAAACATGTTTCTCTTTTTTAAATAGGCCAGCAGAAGTAGATACTGTGGATGCTTTCCAGGGTCGTCAGAAGGATTGTGTTATTGTTACATGTGTTAGAGCAAATGCCATGCAAGGCTCAATTGGGTGAGTAACTGTAATTGTTTCTTTTTAAGTTGTGAAATAGATCCACTGTTAGGTTTGCTTTTCTTGGTGTCTTGTATATTAACCCATTTCATAATGCGAAACTGTTATTTAATAAGAGTGAAATAAATGGATTAAGTATACTTTTCGAGGGCATGTTACTTTCACATGGTGTGTGTCATGAAGTGTGGTTTTTCCTCTTCTGTTTTCCTGCTCTAAGTTTGTTAACCTTAACTACTGTCTGCTTACGTAAGATGCTAATGATACTTTGTATAGGTGACAGAATACTCCCCTGAGTCTCTGGGCCCAAGACTCTAATATGATTATTTGTTCCTGCTCATGAAATTTACAAGGGTAAATTTGTTTAATTGTTCTTAAAGAAAATAGTAATTTAAGTGATCTCTGCCCCTCCCTAGGATGGGCTACATATACAAATAGAAGGCAGTTATCTCAGGACCATTTTATAAATAGTTTATTCTTTCCCATCTATTGAAATTTCACCTTTATCATATACCACTTCCATTTCTGAGCTCTTTTCTGATCTATTGAAGTATTTGCTGTTTGTGTATTTCTGCACTAGTTCTACAATATTTTAACAATCTAAATAATTTCAATTTAAGAATAAGTAATTGAGCTAGTATATTTTTAGGAAATTTTTAAGGCTTAAAGATCATGCTGTTAAAATTTCCAATATCTTATCCAAGTCAAAATAGGAAATTGGTAGACTTTGAAGGCAAGCAATGGGGATCTGGCTTGTTTACTGTTTTTAATGGGAATTGCATCTGTAGCAGGTATTCTGTGTTGGGACAGAGTGTGAAAGCACTGGGACTTTTCACACTCCTTCTAATGGAAGGAGCACTAGAAAAGCTGTCTGATATACTTACTGCCTGTGTCTCACATGGATATGTTAAGTCATTCTGTAGAAAGAAGTAACTCTTTTTTTATTACTTAGATTCCTGGCAAGTTTGCAGAGGTTGAATGTCACCATTACGCGAGCCAAGTACAGCCTTTTCATCCTTGGACATTTAAGGACCCTGATGGTAGGTACCAGAGAGCTCTTGTAGGGACCAGACAGCCCAAAAGTTTGCCCATTGTTGCCATCATTGGATTGAGTTTTTGTTTTTATTTTCCATCAAAGTGGAAATTATTTCTGGGTTACAAAGTAATGGTTATTATGTCTTCCAGCAACTTCTTCCTTGGTGCTTTTGTGTACCCATAAACCACGCACCCTTTTTCAGCCCAGTTATCTATATACAAGGCTCTCAAGGTGACCTTTTTAAAAAAAATTAACTACATCATAGGATTGTTGAGAATTTACATTAAACCCATAAATGTAAAGTGCTAGAACAGTGCTTGGCACTTAGTAAACACTCAGTAGATGTGGCTGTTATTGGCCCGGCTTAGTGCCAGAGAGAGTTTGCAGGAGTGTGCTCTGATCTGCTTTTCGGTTGGCACCAAGAGCAGTACTGCTTGCCCTGTTTCACTTCAGTGGTTAGCGCCTCCTGAGCTCCTCTGCCAGGACAGGCACTCCTCTAGAAGTGGTGTGTGGGTTTACATCTTTAGTAGATAAATGGTACAACTTAATTTAGTGATATCACACCTACATATAGTACATATTTGCTGTTTGTCTCAGGGGTAATAACTTCAGTTATTCTCATTTCTCGAGGCACCAACTTTGTAGAATTTTTCCCCCCTCATTTTGGTTAGTACCACCAGAGGGCATTCAGATACACATTCTTTCTCATTTCACTCTTCTCTTACCTAGATCTGTGGTCTTGAACTTTTGTTGTTTGTGTACCCCCTTGAAGGAATTTTTAAAAGCTATGTATCCCTTATTTTTATGTACCCCCTATTTTTAAGTCGATACCAAAAAATTTTTATCCTAAGTATAAATACTGCTAAAGATTGTGTTTTTAATGTATTATAAATATTGACATTTTAAAATAAAACCATTCCGTCACTTTTAAATGTATCCAGCGGTGTAGAAAGATAGCAGTATTATTCCTTCCTCTGAGATTATATTTCCAGTCCTACTTGTCTAGGATAAAATTCAGTGGGATAATCTATTTTTACAATTAAAAGCCTTTCTATTAATCTCACTGTTATACTTCTCTGCCACAAAAAAACTTACATATAAATTGAAAGTTTAAAAAGTTGTTGTTCATAACTCTTTGATGGGTGCATGCAGCC
Organism: Indri indri; assembly: GCA_004363605.1. NCBI lineage: Eukaryota > Metazoa > Chordata > Mammalia > Primates > Indriidae > Indri > Indri indri. The sequence continues at coordinate 18,712 of RJWJ010007116.1, read as the reverse complement.
TCTCAGCACTTTTTTTGCAACTTCAGTGAATCTATAGTTAGAGCGTTTTTTTAAAAATTATTTTTCCTGTAACCATGCGGATCTGAGTGTTAAGAAATGAATCCTTAGCTGGGCATAGTGGCTCATGCCTGTAATCCAGCACTTTGGGGAGTCCAGGGCAGGAGGATCACTTTAAGCCAAGAGTTCAAGACCAGCCAAGGCAACATAGTGGGACCCTGTCTCTATAAAAAAATAAAAATAAAAATATTAGCTGGGCATGGTGGCATGTGCCTGTAGTCCCAGCTACTTGGGAAGCTGAGGCAGGAGGATCACTTGAGCCCAAGAGTTTGAGGGTGTTGTGAGCTATGACACCACTGCACTCCAGCCTGGGCAACAGAGCAAGACCCTGTTTCAAAAGAAAGAAATGATTTCTTGTCCATTGAGTAACATATTACAATTATTTGTACAGGTAAGCAAAACAAGTATATTACAAATTTTGGTAGTGTTTAAACCTTAAAAGTAAAATGTTACTAGAGATACTGCTAATCAAGTGATGCCTTGATTAAAGGAGCCTTCATGGGCACTACTGTTTTGTTTTTGTTTTTGTTTTTTTTTTTGAGACAGAGTCTCACTCTGTTGCCTTGGCTAGAGTGAGTGCTATGGCATTAGCCTAGCTCACAGCAACCTCAAACTCCTGGGCTCAAGCGATCCTACTGCCTCAGCCTCCCAAGTAGCTGGGACTACAGGCATGTGCCACCATGCCTGGCTAATTTTTTCTGTATATTTTTAGTTGTCCAGCCAATTTCTTCCTATTTTTAGTAGAGACAGGGTCTCGCTCTTGCTCAGGCTGGTCTTGAACTCCTGAGCTCAATCGATCCTCCCGCCTCGGCCTCCCAGAGTGCTAGGATTGCAGGCGTGAGCCACCACGCCCAGCTGGCACTACTGTTTTTAACACCCCCTTTAAAAATTTGGCATCTAGGAGTGTTGATGTGCCCTGGCAGTTCACCCTATGGTGAGATTTGGAGTAGCTGAGGGTGATCATGATTTGAAGGGGAGGGGTGAAGGAGGCAGGACAGCCCAAGGAGGATGTGGGAAGCTGGGGCTTGGAAATTGATTACCGTAAAACTGTTTCACATCCTCCTTAGTGTTTGGACCATGGTCACACTTGCACAGCTTTGTAGACCACTGACCACTAGCTGAAGGCACTGATACTGTCTTCACTCTAGAAAGGCCATGCTACAAAAAGAGACAGACCAGAATATAAAAAGTCCCAATTTATCTTCTGTGCTTTCCAACTCACTTTTTTTGTACTTGGGCTTTTCTTTCTCTTTTCTTTTTTCCTTGTAATTCTTTAACCCACTTTCCCTTGTGGAAGTGGAATCAATCATTAAACTGTTTGGTTTCTTCTGAGAAACCAAAACTAATAGTCGCTTATCGGCTGTTTTTGTGATCTTAGGATTGGATTAAATGCTAAGTTTAGTTATAATAGCTTAGTAAAAATAGCAGGGCCATCTGCTTCACATATATGTTTCAGCCACAGGCTAAAGAATCTTTAGAGGTCTGCTGAGTGACAAAGAGAACTGAACCACAGAGCCTGATCCTGCCTACATGGGCCTGTCTGGGATATGCCAGTTACTGTGCCTAGCATTTTCTTTTCACATGACTTCCTCTAAACTTTGCAAAAACCCTGTGAAGTCAGCTTTATTACCATAGTTTATCAAACCAAAGAAGCCATTAATTATAATATGTGTCACTGTTTTTTGTATTACTATTAAACTAAGCCATAGTGCTTTATTTTCACTTAGAATTTTATTGTATATTTATTGAAAGGACTGTTTTAGGACTTTAGATAGATTTTTATCATATCATTCTTCTGCATACATAAGAGAAAATACAAATAAAATGAATAGGTTAAGATATTCCAAAAACTATTTCACTTTCAGAATCAGCACTAATTAATCATTTCCCAGTTCACAGCCATCAGGGTCCTCATTCACCCCCAGTACAATCAAAAAGTTGGCAATTCAGCATTTCCTAAGAGTGCTGCACCATTGTCTCCAGGATTTTCTCAGAACCCCTGATCTCCATAAGTTTTAATGCTGATACTTTCTTGTCTTATCGGAACATATCTGTGGAAGGTTTTCGGGCACAATCTTTAAATGTTTATTGATTCAGAGTCAGGGGTTATAGTTGCCTAGTCATGAATTCCCCCAGAATAAGTACATGGAAACTGTTACCTGGCCAAGAGGCACCCCAAAGTCAGAAATGGTAAAATGTGAAAACAATGTGCATTTTAGTATCAAGTAAATAAAACATTATTTCTGTTTTACAGATGAGACAGGCTCAGAGAGGTCAAGTAACTTGACCAAAGTCATGCAACAACTAAATACTGTGCAGCCTCACTGCTCCCCAAGCCCACCTTCGTGAATAGTACAGGAGCCTACAGGAGGATACCTATCCTTTTTCTTCTTTTTCCTTCAATCTTTTTCTTTCTTTTTTGCTCACTCTTTCTTCTTTCTAAAGACCCAAGTTCTCCTGGTCATAAAGCAGCAAATTGCTGCTAAACAAACTCTAAAGGGAAGAGAGGAGAGATGCATGCAGTTGGCTATTTTTTTCCTCCCTTAGATGTCCTTTTTGTGTCTGAACTCCTCTAGAAAAGAGGCCGAAAGTGGGATGGTATGTTTAGAATCACAGTAGATTAAGACATTTTAGCCCTTTGGGGTTTGGGAGGCCTTTGGGAATACAGTGAAAGCCATAGGCCTTGTTCTAGAACAATCACATGCACTCAAAAGTTTGCTTTCTGAAACCAGGCCTTCCTGTGTCAGAATGTTAGCCCTGCCAAGAGGCAAGCAGTACTCTAGATCAGAAATGTCCAGAGGAACTTTCTTTGATGATGGGAATGTTCTGTGTCTGCACTGTTCAATACAATAACCATTAGTCATGTGTGGCCGTTGTGCACTTGAAACATGGCTGATGCAATGGAGGAACTGAATTTTTTATTTTATTTAATTTTAATTAATTTAAATAGCCGCATGAAGCTTCTGGTGACTGGTACATATCTGTAGGACAGCTTGATAGCATGTAGCATGAGTAACGATAAAAATGGTTGAAGTTCTTTCTTACAGGAGATGACTGGTGCTATTTTTTTTATTAATATGGCTCTTATCATTCTGTATTCGAACTTATTTTTTCCTTTCAGCCTTGTCTGATGAGTAATGGATTCTCGAGAATCTATCCATGCATGTCTACATATTATTTGTTCAGAAATGAAAGTTGGGACCCCGTGCTTCCCAAGCATTGTTTTTTGGGGTATAACTCTCTCTTCCTTGTTGTTTCAAGGAAAATCAGCATTGGAATCACCTGATTCAGGATGCTCAGAAGCGTGGTGCCATTATTAAGACCTGCGATAAAAACTATAGACATGATGCAGTGAAGATTCTGAAACTCAAGCCTGTACTGCAGAGAAGTCTGACTCACCCCCCTACCATAGCCCCAGAGGTGTCCAGACCACAGAGTGGCTCGCCCAGCAACAGTCTAGACAGTGGATTTGTTTCTCCTCTATACCACACACCCCCTGACTGTGGTGAAGCTGCTGTTACTTCAAAGGATCCTGAAAGGCTGCCTGTTCAGGACTTACTTCGGGACCCACGACTGCTCAGGAGGATGGTTGCCGATGCCAATGGAAAATTCCTAAGGGATCCACAATCCTCGAGCCCCCAGCATCCTGGAGCAACGCCTCCTGTGGGAGAGCCAAGCTTTCCTGTCCCTCAGCAGGATCTGGGTAGTGGTGTGCAGCAGTCTGCGGGGACTGCTCCGAGCAGCCACAAGCCTCACGTGCAGTGCGAGCCTCCAGCTGCCAGTGCTGATGCTTCCAATAGTAAGAGAAAATGTAGTGACCTGGAAGAGGGGCTCAGTCACAGGAGAGAGACCAGGACTCTCAGCGAAGAGGAGCAGGAGAAGCATGGCTCTGTGCTCCATCACACCAGCAGGAACTCTGACTGGGACAAGAAGAGACTGGAGAGGGAGGAGGACAGCAGTTCCAAGAAAAGAAAACTTTCGTAGTAAAGCCAAATCGTTGTAAACTTATGATGACCAGCTAATAAGACCATCAAGATAAGATTATTTTTTCCTTTAAGAAGTTTGTGTGCTGTTGGAAAACATGGAAAATGTATCCTAATACCTGAGCCTTTGGTCATCTTCAGTACTTTTTGTCAGATGCAAAAGCTTTCAGAGGGCATTTGTGTATCAGTAATAATGTCCTTGAAGTTGGAGACTCAAAATGTTGATTTCTTGTTCTTCTATAGAAAAGGAGGTTAGACTGGAGTGAATGTTGTAAAAGTTGAGATGTATATTTGTATAGCAAATAATAACAAAATCCTTTTAAAATTTAATCTAGTAGGCCACTTTTCTTTCCCATGCTTAAAATGTTAATCATTTTCAACAGAAAAAAAACCATTATGTTTTAAAAAGGCAGGAGGAGGGCAGGTCCTTTCAACCATTGTATGGCAAGACAGATTTCTTTTATGGCCTCACTGAGTTAGTGCTAGTGGGTCAGATGTCTCTAACTTAAGAAAGAAAAAAAAACTGGAGTTGCCAGTCACCCAGGGGAAACTTTGGGAAGAACAGTTAAGTAAAGTTCTGATGTACATTTTTAGGTGCGGCACCTTGGCACAGGATATTATATTTTTGTGATGAGTTTATTTACCTGTTTTAGTATACACATGGTTCTCCAGCTAAAATTCTTACTCTTCTTGAAATAGAAGAGTATGAAGTGAAAGAATAATGCTTGAACTATCATTCAAATGTCCCTAGCATATTGCGAGCTTCGTGTGACTGGTGAGTTACAGACATGTAGTTGCCAAGTGCTAGATGAGCACTAGGTTGGCTTCAGAAGACACTTCAGTTTACAGATTGCTAGACAAACTAGTTTGCAGGAGAGCTTGGGAAGTTGTATGTTAAACACTTACTTCCTAAGGGATTCTGATCACCAGGTAGCTTGGGAACCACGGGGGCAGGCCAAATAGAGTATTTCAAGCAGGAAAGAAACCCTTTTCAAAATGGTGGGTAGCAAAAAAGAGTTTGGAACTAGGAAGAGAGTAGAGTGGTGGGTAGATTTCCTGTGATCTTCAGAAATCATCTGACTGACGCAAATATACTGCTGTTGTAGAATATCAGTGGGTGTGTTCAGCTGCTATTAGAGACGATTACACTTTTGTGCAAGAAAAGTGGCCATGGGACAAGGAAGGGGCTGCCTGATTTTGTCCTGTTTTCCAAACATCCACACAGAGTGAATTTGGGGTATCCTAAACATGTGAATGTACAGTTGACAGCTACAATAACTGGTGGTTTGTAGTGAATGCTGTGCAGCCCATTAGCTAATGAGGGCAGAAAAATCCCTGAAGATTAATACGCACTATTTGGTATGTTCTCTGTCTTCTGTTGCTTAAGCAAAAAGTTTTGTGTTAGAACTTCTACTGAAGCAGGTTACAAAGAGCTTTAACAAAACAACTTTTGGTTGCCAGAAGTATAAACATTCTATTCATTACCTACCTGTGCCTCTCCCACTGGTGTCCAGACATCTGACTAATGTCAACTGAACACTCCTGAGACTCAGGGAGCAGGTGCCTTCTTAGAGCGCGTTGTCCCCACAGAGTCAGACTCTGCTTCCTACTGTGGGTGGAGAGAGTGTGTCCTTGGCCATTTAGTGTAAGAAAGTGCAGGGTGCAGAGACCCACTCTGTCTGGGTCAAGGGCTCTATAAGCCTCTTCCATGTGCCTTTGGCAAGAAATCTCATTGTTACTTTAAGTTTACTTCCCTATTATCTTGGTAAAATGCTCAGTTTAGAAGAGACTTGTAGTGGCGACAACTTAAGGAACCTAAAACTCTAAGCTTCTAAAGAAGGCATGACAAAAACAGTTGGGGTGTCAGGACTTCTCCCACTCTGCTCATACTAATATTAACACATGAATTAAAAAATAAGTTTTCCCAAAAATGCATATTTTGCTGCCACACACTGAACTATATTATTTCCAGTGAAGTTTCGTGCCTGTTTGCACATCTTGTCCACCTGTTGGCTCACCACTCACTAGGTCTGAGTACACAAGGGTGGGAGAACCGCATCATCCTTTCCAACAGACCAGCCTGTGTCCTATGACAGCCTCTCCCAGCGGAATGTAAACTTTGAAACTTTGTTATTCTAGTTGGTAAAAGTATTTGCAAGAAGCATATCGTGTGTATGCTGTGGCCTTTCTTGATGTGGCTGTCATAGCCATGTTGTTGAATGGTGGTTAATTTTTCTGCAAGGTGAAAAGTGTGGCTCTTTGCTTTGTCCTTGCCATGGCATTAAAAGAAAGTGCCCTGTCATCTTTCACTATTAGTTATTTCAACATGAACATATGCTACTTAAAAACTTGTTTTACTTCTTTGTGTATACTCTGCCTTGAATTTATTGTACAGTTTGTTTAGTTATATGTTTTCATGAGTTATCAGGAGCAAATTTGATAAGTACATGTGAATAACCTCCTGTAAATGAATTTTTTAACAAAAATGTACTAAACTGTTTTCTAAAGTCAGTTGTACAGATTAACAATTTATTGCTGTAGCTTTGACTCTATGCTGTGAATTCATAGCTGGGATTTGGCAAACAATAGCCCTGTTTTTGTTAAAACCTAAATTTTAAGAGTAAATGGCAGAATTAAAAGCAGAAACAAGAAAATTGACATGGGTTAGAAGTTACATATTATTGAATTAAGGTACAGGGTACTAACAGGTAATCTATTTAGTCTGCCATTGATTTGCATTATGCCGAAATTGTTTGGTAGGGATTGTGTAATTCAGATGTAAAAAGTTTGTAGTCCCAGCTACCCAGGAGGCTGAGGTGGGAGGATCACTTGAGCCCCGGAGTTTGAGGTTGAGTGAGCTGTGACGGTGCTGCTGCACTCCAGCCTGGGTGACAGACTGGGACCCCATCTCTAAAAGAAGAAAAAGTTGATTATCCAGCCCTCACCCAAGCCCGCTCTCCTTGCTCCCCAGCTCCTTTTAGAATCTTCTCCACGAGGTGTCAAGGTGCATGGTGGCCACCTGCGGTATTCGGTTCTGTACGAAGCGGAAGCGTGGGCCAGCGGGAAGATGCGCTCACTGTCAGGCTAGGCATGAGGAGCAGGTGAGATAGGAGGAGCAAATGGACAGTAAGCCGTGAAAGGAGCTCCCAGAGGCACTGGTGGAGGGGCAGGGTATAAATGTTCAAGTTGGGTAATTGCTGATGGTTACAGAAGTGGAACACGTTTCATAAAAGCAGTAACTTCAGGAGGTGTCGTCAGACTTTCCCACACTTGGCCTGTTAAAAGGCACTTGACCTCAGCCTCGGTGTCTAATTCTGTACCCAGCGTGTGTGCACACAGCCCTCTTGGGCTGCTTTGCGCATTTGGTATGCATGCACAAATTACCAGGGAGGGTAAAATGGCGTGTTTGGGAGTCATGGGGAACAATAAATTTGCCAAATGACCTGACGAGAGGTGAGTGCTGTGATGGTCATTTGCGGAATTTGTTTCTGCAGCAGCCGTAGCAATGATTTTTAAAGTCAAGAGACAGCTCCCTCCTGACCCATCCACCCCCACAATCACCCCCACCTCCTGAGTTTTGCTATTCATTGTTTGAGGAATAAATAATTCAGGGAGGAAACTAAAATTTAGCTTCAGATTAAATAGAATTTATAGTGTTGTACAACACCACAAAGGCAGTTTCTGTACACAAGGGACCCCTCCATAACTCTTAAAAGACCTGAGTTGTTGTCACCCCACCCTACTGTATGGAAGGCATTTGCCTAGTCAGATGGCATAAATGATACCCATGGACGGGATATCTGAAACCACAGGCAGAGACGCTCCGTTGTGCTGCTGCTGTTCCTTACAGCTCAAGCTCTGCTGTGCGGGTAGGCACAGTCACCTGGGTTTTCAGGCCGCATTGCTGCAAGTGGAGTTGTTGAAGTTTTCAGCCTTAGGGATGCACTTTGGAATCACCCAGGGAGCTTTTGAAAAATTCTGATACCTGGGCTCCACGCCATAATTTCTGATTTAATCATTTTGGGGTGCAGCCTTTGCCCTTTTTAAAACTCTTAAGTTTGAAAAAAAAACTCCCAGGTGATTCCACCGAGCAGGCAGCACTGGGGCCTGGCCCCTGCAGAGTCAGGAGGAAAGAGGAGGAGCCCTGGGAGCCCACGGGCCGTGTGCGCCTTCCTCAGTACGCGTCTCTGGTGCCTGGGCGAGGCCTTCAGCACAGTGGGGCAAGAGAGGGAAAGCTGGAAACAGCTTGGCTGACTCCTGACACCCTCAGAAGGGAAGAGATAGAAGGCTCCCCAAGTCTAGGAACATCCGGCATGAATCAGTGTGGCCAAGAAGGCCAAAAAGGCAACAGGTCTGAGGGGGTATGCTCTGCCCCCAGCACAGGGAATACAGTGCCAGGGCTCTGAGTTTATTCTAAGGAATGCAGGGTGCACGTGCTGAGTGCTTGGGGTCCACTGGGCATCTGTACCCCTGTACGTTATCTCTGAGTTCTCCCCCCAGCCCATGGTGTACAGACTGTTGTTATTCCCATTGCACAGATTTTAAAATGGTCAAATGGGTGAAATGGCTTTCACAGGGTGATAGAGCTAAGAAGTAGCAAGTCTGCAGTTCGAACTCAGTTCCTGTGACCCAAAACCCTTGCTTATAACCACAACAGTAGGTACCTGAACAGGACTGAATGCCAAGCTGGCCAAACCGCTGCAGAAACAGGCCTGGGGAAGGAGTTGTATCACCTGGAAAGGACCCAGAGGTTGTTGCTCTGCTGTTGGTGTTGCCCACGTGGGATTTGCAGCCTCCGTAGGTTTCACTTTCTTTGCCTGAAGGCAATAGTTGGGATTTGAGTTCTCTTCTGATGCTTTATACGGTGAGCTCTAAAATTCCAGGCCCAGATCTCTGAGTTCTGGAGAGGAAGTGGCAAGACGAATGGTGGGTTTGGAATTTGTTGACCAGGGCAGGCCGAATTCCTAGGATCCCTTATATGTATCCCTTTAGGGTGGCCGTGGGAGATACTCTGTGAGATTTGGAAGCCAGAAATGAAGCAGGGCCCTATTGTTCTCAGGCTCAGAAGGTTGCCACAGGGGTGGCAGGTGCTGTTGTAACTCATGCCTTTTGACACTTAACTGCTAGCCTGTTGTGTGGGGCAGCAGCCGGGTCTCCTTCCCTTCCCCTTCAGCTTCTCCGGTTCCTTCCAGGTGGGTATTTGCTGCCCAGGTCTGTGCCCCCCAGCACCGAGCCCGGCCAGATCACAGCGGGCCTGGGGGGCCCTTGCTGGGAATGGGACACCTCTGTAGGCATCTGCGCCTGTGAGAAGGGCATTGGGACCTCCTTTCCCAGGACCTCCATTTCCTGGTCCCCAACTGCCTTGGTCATACCCCACCTCTCCAGTCCTGTGAGTCTCCCTCTGCCCTGGTCCCCCCTTCCCCAACCCTAAACCCACTATGGGCAGGAGGGAAAAAGGACATAGCCAGGTCGCCGGAGGAGCAGGCAGAGAGGGTTTCCACGGCCTGATGGGTCAGGGAACTGGAGTTTGGCCAGGTGGGGTGGGCGGGACCCTCGGAAGTCTTCCTGGTCCTTCTTGTTGGCACGAGTATGGGCAGCTCCTCCGCAGATTTGAATCCTGCCTGGGGTGTAAGGCAGGCGGGGGTGGGAAGCCGGGCCTGGCCAGCTCGCCTGGAGTTGGGGAGGGCAGGGCCTGTGTCCGTCCTCCTGTGTTCATTGTGCCCAGGCCTGGCACATGGAGGTGCTCCAGTGTATGAGGAATGAGGGAAGGAGGGAAGAGGGTGTGGGTGGTACGGCACCCACTTGGCAGGTTTGGTGATGGGGGAGAGGGAGGAAATGGAACAATAAGAGACAGCATGCACCGATCGATCACTTTGTGCCAGGCCCTGTTCTAAGCACGACAGTCCTAACTCACTCCACCACAGCCCTATGATGCAGGGACTATTTTTAACACCCCCATTTCACAGAAAAGGAGACCGAGGCACAGGAAGACTGAGTAACCTGCCCAAGGTCATATAGCTGGTAGATGGTGGAGGATGGCTTCAAACCCAGGTGGTCAGGTTCCAGAGCCTGTCTCCTTAACCACTGTCCTTCTGCCTTTGGAACTGCCGTCCCCTTTGGGGGCAGATATGCAGGCGCTGGCTCAGCTATAAAAGGCACAAGATGCCGGGACTCCAGGCCCTATTCCAGCTGCTCACGGCTGGGTCCCAAAGGCCACCTGCTCAATCAGGCAAGGAGCTGTCCTCTGGCCAGAAGCCAGCTGGAGCAGTCCCGCCACAGGTACACCCACCTGGCTGGCTGCAGGCTTCCGGCCTCGGGCCCGCCCTTGCAGGACAGCAAGGTCTCCTGCGCCACCAGGAACACAGCCATGGGGACTGGGGGCCTGGCTGGACCCTGTTGTGTCAGGAGGCCCATCGGAGTTGGAGTCCTGCCCCCAGCAGACCCTGGGCTGGGTGGGGAAGAAGGCGAGAGGCTGGGCAAAACACAAAACGATGGAGGTTTGCATTTCTCTTTTATTTTAAAAGGCCTCCTTCGATGTTCTGGATACAGTGCTAAATTTCATATAGCAGGCTAAAGAAGGGTGCGTATAAGATGAGGCTGTTAATAAATAAAGGGAAAAAAGAGAAAAGGTGGACGGCTGTGCAGCTCAGTGTGATAAGCTTGGGCTCTGTGCCGAGGGGGCGTTTGCATCCTGGACTCTGCCTCTTCCTGGCTGTGTGACCCCGGGCAACGTGCACACCTTCTCTGTCGGGGACAGTCATTCTTCTTTGACCCCTTCCTCTGGTTGGGGTAAGAGAGCCCACCTCCCTCGATGGAGTGGGAACTGCTGGAGGTGAGGGTGTGGGCACGTGGTGGGGGCCCCAGGGGAGGCGATCAAGAGGTAGGCCTGGGGGCGAGGGCAGTGCCCCCCGTGGGTGGGATGCCGGGCAGCGTTCCTGGCTTGGTGGCCCCCTCCTCACACCTGGCTGTCCCGTGTCCATGGATCCCCTGATCCTTTGAATGATCTTTGCTGCTTCAGTTACATGGATTTGCTTTTTGGTGCTTGTAGCTAAGGCCCTTGGCCAGGCACCTCCCGGAGCCTCGGTGTGCTCAGCTGTAAAATGGCTACATAACTCTCAGCGTCGCAGGGAGCACCCTTGCGGTAAGAAATGTCACGCCTCAGCACACCAGCTTAGCAAATGGCCGGCTGGGGGGTGATATCTATCTGGGGGTTTTATTTCATGGAAAAACACTAGCAATATCTATCAGAAAATATTAACAGTTATTAGCTCTAGATGGAGAGTTGTGGGTGATTTTAATTGAAAAATTATTATGATTTTGCTTTTCTGTATTTTTTTTTCACTATTTCCCTACAAGTCATGATTTGTGTTTTCAAAAGAAAAAATGTAAGTGTGGGTTTTTTTTTTTTTTATCCCCGGGGCCTTCTCCCTTAACTCTTCCAGCTCGAGGAGAGCTGGGATGGGTTGGGGGTCTCTCCGGGAGAGGGGAGACCAACCCAGGCTTGGGTACGGGCGCCAGGGTGCGCTCCCTCCGCCCGGGTCTGCAGGGATGCTGCGGTGCTCCCCAGGCGCCCGTGAATGCCTCAGAGCTGCAGGGCACAGCCAGGCAGGAACAGCTGCCACAGCAGTCCTGCTTACTCGGGGGCTGCCGGGGGCAGGCGTGAGGCGAGGCTGTTGCACGAGGGAGCCATCTGACAGCAGAGCCATTCGGATGAAGCCAGGCTCCCCAGGGCTCCTTCCTCAGCCTGCAGGGCCGTGGGGACCAAAGGAGGGAGGCGGCAGGGACTGGGTGGGGGGAGCGGCAGGGTCCATGGGGGTGGCTGCCTGCCTGCCCAGGGGTGAGACTCTGGGTCCTGGAGTCAGGCAGCCCTGGATTCAACTTCTGCCCCTGCTTCTTAGCAGCTGTGACTTCAGGCAAGTGACTTTCCCTGTCCCAGACTCTACCCGCCCTACTGTAAAATGAGTGGGACAACCCCTGCCTCCTAAGGCACTGATTCTCAGCCTGGGGCAATCTTGCCCCCAGTTCGGCAAAGCCTGGAGGAAGAGGGTGCTACTGGCATCTAGTAGCCACACTGAAGCCAGAGATGGTCTAATATCCTAGGGCACAGGACAGCCCCTAGGCCCCCTGGCAGGAAGAATTATCCCACCCCCAGTGTGAATGGTGCCCAGGTTGAAAACCTTGTCCTAGGGTGAAGGCGAGGGTTACGGCAACACCGCATGCACAGTGCCTGAGGATGCAGCTATTACGATCCAAGCTGTGGAGCCTTCTCTCTGCCTTCGGGAGCCAGATGTCAGAGCGTGAGCCCTGGGCCGAGGAGCACCACTGAAAGCAGGGCTGGTCTCTGACTTTCGGCTCTGCCGACCTTGCTTTCTCCTCCCCGCTGCCTGGAAGATGTCGGAGTTTTGCAAATGGCCACTGGCAACTCTCCTTCCACCCTCCAGCCAGGTCAGGGCCTGAGCCATGTCCTCAGGAGTCCTCGGGGACTAGGGCTGCCACTCGGATTTACAATGAGCTCCTCTTCCCGGCCTGCGGGGACAGACTGTCCCAGGGAAGCTGGCGCAGCTCGGGCGCAGCCAAGGGAGGTCAGGGAGGACAGAGTAGGCATCCACCGAGACGCCCTCCTCCCAGACCCCTGAGGGGTGTTCCAGGGCCACACCCAGGGCGACATAAGGGGTGTATGTGTGGTGCGAGCTGTTGGTGCCCAGCCCACAGCTCTTTCACAGGAGAGTCCGGCACCCCTGCCACCGAAGCAGCCCGCTAGCAGCTCCCAGCTGCCCACCTTCTGCATGGGGGGCTTCCACCGCAGCACCCCATGCCAGCCTGGAGCCCAGGACTGACTGACTTGAGGTGGACGCCTTGCCCCAGACCCCCCAACAATGCTGTGAGGTCATTTATGCTCCAGAGCCCCTCAGCCCTGTGGGTCAAGCCAGTGCTGGCCATCGTGCCAGGACCTCCCCGTCCCCGCCTCGAGTTCGGCTTCTAGGGAGAGACCCACCTACGACTGTGTGTGGCTCTAACTGATATTTTAATGCCTTGATGACAGGAAGGAAGCATCTGTTGTTTCCAAACTGCGGCCAGCACTGGTGTTTCTCTGGAGGTGGGTTTCGGTGAGCCTGGCCTCTACTCCTCTGAAGGCAGAGGCAGGTCCTCTTCTGGAAAGAGGTGCCCGCCTTGGCCCAAACACAGTACGCTCTGTCGTCTTCATCGTGGCAGGGGGCCACAGCAGGGGCTGTGGCAAGGAAGGGCGGGTGTTAGCCTCTCTCTGGCCACAGCAGACCTAGGGCGCCCGGGCGCCAAGTGGGAGGACCAAGAATGTAGGAATTGGTAAGTCTGCATGAAACAGAAAACCCAAATTCCAGTGTTTTAATCACATCAAGGTTTATTTTTTCTCACACATTAAGAAGTGCAGGGGCCGGCACCAGGGCTGGTATCCCAGGCTCTGCTGGGTCCTCAGAAAGGCACCTTGTTCTCCCCTGGCTCCACCCCTCTGAGGGGGCCGCCGCTCTCCTACTGGGGGCCACAGGGTGGCTCCTCCCCCACCCTGCTGACTCAATTCCAGGAGGAGGGGCACCAGGGAAAGGCCAGAACCCCAAACTTGGCCAGCTGAGGCTTTGTGGAGAGTGGGATGGAAGAGTGGCTTTTAAGGAACTTTCTGGAAGCCCGGCCATCACTCCTGCTACATCACATGGCCGCTCCTACCCACAACAGGCCCAGAGATGTGTTTCATTTTATCGACACTTTGGGTCCCCCTAAGTGGGCTTCTATTAATAAGGAGGAAGATGAGGATGGAGCAGGGGAAGCCAATGATAACAAGGCACTTCCTTCGGGGCTGGGAGCCGCCCCTGCAACCTGGTGCTGAGGACAGGAGTTCCAAGAGGAGGTGGGGTGGGGGGCGTGGCGTTTGGCCTTGGGGTGCTGTAAGTCCCATTCAGTATCCAGCTGTAACTCCCCCTCTTTTTCTACGCTATAATTTCTTGTTCTCCCCACGGCCAAGTTTTGTTCATCTCGGTTTTAGCTTTGCTTTGGGGACTTGCAGGAGGGACTCAGGTCTAAACCCCCCAGCTTGGAAAGAGCAGCTGCAGCTGGCTGAAGCCAGTGCCAGAGGGTAACTTCGGGCAGGGGCGGTGGGAGCAGTTAGGAGCCAGGACAGACTCTGTGGGGCTGCTCAGAGGTACGTTGTTGTTGTTGTCGCTGGTGCAGAGGGAAGCTGGACCTTCTCGGGAGGACATGTGACCCCCAGGGCTGGAGACATGGAGTGGGGCTGGAGAGACACGCCCAGTCCTCAAGTAGCAGGTGCCTAATCTGATGAGCTCTGGATTCTTAGGGGCTTCCTCTCATGACTCCCAGGCTGCCATGTCCCCTCCGCCACCCCTCCCTGATCTTCAGAAGGCAAAGACAGGTGGCCTGCCTTGCGTCTCTGCGCTGCCCACCTCTGCCTGCCGGGCCGCCTGGGGACTCTCTGGCCAGCACCAGCCTCAGGAAGGAGGCAGTGGCTGCCCCTGCAGCTGTGGGTTATGCATGACCTGCTACTGGACTTGAGGCTCCAGGTCCAACAGGTCTGAGAGGACACATCCGTCCTGGGCAGCCCTGGAGTTATACACAGAGCGCTGAATTCCATCTCTGCTGGGATCCTCCCTGACTCACTTCCCTTGGACTTCTGCAGAAAAGTGCCAATGAACTCCGGGTTTTTTTTTGTTTTTTTTTTTAAGGAAAGGAAGCAGATAACCTCTCAGACTGGACAAGGGGTGGGAGAGCTCTGCCAGCCAAACCTTCAAGAGGAGGGCCACCTGCTCTCATTCAGAAGGGCCTGGGGAAGTGGCGGCCCTGACAGCGCAAGCGTTTCAAGGCTATTTTGTGGGTGCCTCTTTAAACCCCAAACCTGCCCAGGGTCCACCAACACAGAAAGAAAACAGGCCCTGGAGGCAGCAGTGAGCGACTCTTTACTCCGGCGGATTACACACCATCAACCCCCGGTGACCAGCATTCCCACCGGTGTCCCTCCTTACAGGGAACAGCTAATACAAACAAAAATAGTTCTCTACAAAAAGAAGTTTCCAGCCCTCCCAACCCTTCCTTCTACCCCTCCCCTAGACGGCGAGGTCCTTGGTCACCAGGCCTCCGTGGGGCCTGGGTTCTGGTGGGTTGCAAGGAAAACAATATAAAAGAGAATCAAGTCAGCGACTAGAGTTGTAGGCAACTGGGGTCCCGGGTCCGCGGCTGATGGCGAGCCCGGGACAGGCGCAGGGGTGTCTGCAACAGTCCTGTGCGCAAGTGTGGGGAGGCAGGACTTGGGGGTGCTGGGCGAGCAGCGTTACTCCCGACCCCGTCTCACCGCCAGCAAAAAAAAAAAAAAAGAAGAAGGGCGGCGGGAAATACAAAAGAAAAACTAAACCCGAGATCTGCCGAGTAGCACCTGGGAGCAGCCGGGCCGCACCCTTCTCGCCGCCGGCCTGGGACGCCGGCGGGGTCCCCGGGACCCCCGCCCCGCGGGGCTCAGCGGCCCAGGCGCGCGGCCAGCCCCAGCAGCAGCAGGCAGCCGAGCAGGGTGGCGGGGCGCGCGGCGGCCCCGGGCGCGCGGTCGCAGTCCGGGCCGCCGCCGTCGTCGCGGTCGCAGCGGGGCTGCTCGCAGCGCACGCCCGTGTAGCCGCGCGGGCAGGCGCAGCGCTGGTTCTGCACGCAGGTGCCGCCGTTCTGGCACAGCAGCTGGTCGTCGTCGCACACGTTGGCTGCGGGCAGAGCGGACAGTGAACGCGGGCGGCGGCCCAGTCCCCCCCGCCCTGGAGCTTCTGCAACTGGACGTGCGGACCCCCGGGGGCGCGGCCCGGCCGGCGGCGCTAGGAGGCTCAGGCGCACCCGGTGCGCAGCGTCCCGCGTGGATGGTACCAGGGGCGCGAGCCCCTCCTGCCCGCTCCCGCCCCGCGGCGCGCTTCTTCGCACTCATCCGCTGTCTCCGGGGCTTTGCACATGCTGTTCCGTGCGCCTGGAGCGCCCTTCCACGTTCTGCCCGCGGCCGGCGCCCGCTGGGACAAAGCTCCCCGCAAACCCCAGCCGACCCCAGCTCGGCCCTTCCCGCATGTCCCGCCGGGCCCAGCCCCGCCCACCCGGGCCCCGCCCCTCCAACCCCACCCCGGCCGCGCCCACTCACGGTAGCAGCCCTGGCGCCAGTAGTGCGTGGGGAGGCAGTCGTCGCACTTGGGCCCCGCCGCGCCCTCGCGGCACTCGCAGAAGCCGGTCTCGTTGCACCGGTCGTGCACAGAGCCGATCTGGTTGCAGTTACACTCTGCAGGACACATGCACGGCGGTCAGGCGACCTCTGGGCGGGGTCCCCGCACCTTGCCCGCCCCTGCCCCGCGTCCCTCGCAGTCGGGTCTCCCTGGCACCCTCCGGGAGATGCCTCCGCTGGATGGCGGGCGGGGTCTGCCTGGGGTGTCCAGACCTCCAGGAGTCCTGCCTTCCTTCCCTGGCATCCAGCAACCCCTCTCCCTCCCCTGGCCCTGGCGCCGGTATGACCTGGGCCAGCCCCTTCCCCTCTCTGGGCAACTGGAGGGGAAGGGGCTGGATGTTTCCCAGACCCAAAGAGCTATGACCCTGGCAGGTGGCAGGCGCCTCAGCAGAGGCCACGGGTCACCTAGCTGTCCATGGGGCTGTTGTGGGGGTTGGCCCCCATCGCTATTGGAACAGCCCCAGAGGCCTACCTCTCCTCCCACCCGGCCCCAGTTGGTTTCCTTGGGCCTCTGCTCCGTGGGAGGGGGTGAATGTCCCCCACTCTGGGAGTCCTTGAAGCCCAGTGCCGGGCCTGGGGGTGGAGGCAGAGAGAGGGAGAGAAGGAGGGAGCCTGGGTGGGGGCACCTCTAATTGGATCCAGAGCCCCTGCGCTGTCCCTGCAGCTGGCCCCACATAACATGGCAGCACAATTTCCTCTTGATCACGTTAGAGTTGATGGAATTATCTGGAGGCCACAGCCATGATTCAGGCTGACAGCTCCAGCCTTGCAGGAGCCTCTCCTCTGCCGCCAGAGCTGGCCTGGTGGCGGTGGGGCCATAGGGTCCCAGCGGTCTGGCCGGGCGGGGGCGGGGGACAACCCCAAGGGGGCTGTACTGGAGACAGGGGCAGGGAGTGGTGGGCAGCCCCTCCAGGCTGTGTGGTGGGGGGTCTTGGGTTTGGCCTTAGGGACGGCCTGTCCCCGGCACAGGGCCTGATGGATCCCTTCTTTGGCTCAAAGCCAGTTCTGGGGCAGAGCCTGGGTGGTGCCTACCAAGGCCAAGCACAGTTGGACCTTTGCTTGGAAAGCATTTGAGGAAAAGCTCTGGCAGCAAAAAGGGTGGAAAACCTTTGATCTGATCCAGCTGCCGACTTTATCAGTGGAAGGAAGAGCCGAGGCCCAGAGAGGGGAAGGGACTTGCCCAAAGGCACGCAGCAGGGCGATCTCTAGAACCCAGCCTTTGGCTCCAACCTGTGGCTCTGCAACTCCAGTGCCTAGGGGAGAACTTCACGGGGAGGCTATTAACGAGCAGATTCTGGGGCTTCTGTCCTAAAGACGCCCGGCTGGCGTGGGCCCTGGAACTGGGATTCCCGCAGCCTGCCCGGCTGGTTCTGACACAGGGTTCTCCAGACCTAACAGTGCCGTGTGTCCCGAGGGCTTTCCAGTGAGTTCCCCGTGCCGCGTCTGCGCCCCCTCACCGATGCAGACGTTCTCGTCGTCCAGCTCGGCCGAGCCGTTTCGGTAGTAGCCCAGACGGCAGTGCTGGCAGTGCTGACCTCTCGTGTTGTGCTTGCAGCTGACGCAGGTCACCACGTTCAGGAAGTCGATGTAGCTGCAGCGGTTGGAGTGGCCGTAGCACTCACAGTCTAGGCCGTCCGAGTGGGAGAAACACTGATGGTCAGTGAGCATTCAGGGAAACTGAGGCACGGGCAGATTAAGGACTCCCCCAGGACATGCATGGTGGGAGGGAGACATTTTGGAGAAGGACCTAGAAGACACCCTGGGCCTCTGACCCCGCCGGAGCATTTGGGAAGACACAGGCTTGCTGGTTTCCAGCCTGAAGGAGAAGCCAAGTAGGCCCAGGAATTCCCGCCTGGCCCCGTGGGCAGGGGACGGGAGCCAGTGGGCACCTGCCGACGCCTGGCAGGGCACCAGGGCCAAGTGCTCTCTGAAGGATGCCCGCACGTCAAAGGGATTAGAAAGCGGTTCATGCAAGGACAGGGTCATGCCGCCAGACTGTGCTTGGGGCAGGCAGTGCCTGGGTTCACAGCGCCACCATTGTGTCCTCGGCGACTCCACAGACCAGCCAGTGCATGCGTGAACGCTGCACAAGATGCAGGGGGCCAGGAGCTTCCTCCCATGCTGCTTTGGAAGACGGTTGGGAGGGAAATGCCCGCCCTTTCTCATTAGCCTGAGCCGCCCCCAGTTTGTCTGTTTTGCAGGACCCTGGGCGTCTGCTTGCCTCCTCCCGGCCCTGGCCTGGCTTCTGACTTGCTGCTCCTGGAGGCGCGCGGCTCCACACCCAGGACCATCTCCGTCTCCGCACTGTCCCGCTGCCTCCGCCCCCTTCCCATGTGGTCCTCAGGCGAGCCCCACACAACTGGCTCTGCTGCATGGACCGGGCCGCGCTGTGGCCGCCTGGGCAAGGCTCTCTGGGCTTGGAGGTGGGTCCCCCAACACCATGGAGGGG
>RJWJ010007115.1:39584-59087 GCA_004363605.1 Indri indri | reverse complement strand
TACACTAGGGAAAAAATCCTTACTGAACAAATGGTGCTGGGAAAATTGGATAGCCACATGTAGAAGACTGAAACAGGATAAGCATCTCTCACCTCTCACAAAAATACACTCACCATGGATAACAGATTTAAACCTAAGGCATGAAATTATAAGAATTCTAGAAGAAAATGTTGGAAAAACTCTTAGAGACATTGGCCTAGGGAAAGAATTTATGAAGAAGACCCCAAAGGCAATCACAACAACAACAAAAATAAATAAATAGGACCTGATCAAATTAAAAAGCTTCTGCAGAGCCAAGGAAACTATCATGAGAGCAAATGGACAACCTACAGAATGGGAGGAAATATTCACATGCCACACATCTGATGAAGGGCTGATAACTAGAATCTATATAGAACTCAGGAAAATCAGCAAGAAAAAAATCAAACAATCCTATCAAAAAGTGGGCAAAGGACATGAACAGAAACTTTTCAAAAGATGATACACTAATAGCCAACAAACAAATGAAAAAATGCTCAACATCTCTAATCATCCGGGAAATGTAAATCAAAACCACAGTAAGATATTACTTAACTCCAGAGAATGGCCTTTACCAAAAAGTCCCAAAACAACAAATCTTGGTATGGATGTCGAGAGATAGGAACACTCATTCACTGCTGGTAGGACGGAAAACTAGTACAACCTCTGTGGAAAGTTTATGGAGACACCTCAAAGAGCTAAAAGTAGAACCACTATTTGATCCAGCAATTCCATTACTGGGCATCTACTCAAAGGAAAAAAAGGCATTCTATTAAAAAGACATCTGCACTAGAATGTTTATAGCAGCACAATTCACAATTGCAAAGATGTGGAAATAACCCAAGTGCCCATCAATATATGAGTGGATTAATAAAATGTGGTATATGTATACCATGGAGTACTACTCAGCCACAAAAAGCAATGATGATCTAGCACCTCTTGTATTATCCTAGATAGAGCTGGAGCCCATTCTCCTAAGCGAAGTATCAGAAGAATGGAAAAACTAGCACCACATGTACTCACCATCAAATTGGTATTAATCGATCAACACTTCTGTGCACATATGGTAGTAACATTCAATGGGTGTCAGGCAGGTGGGAGGGGGGAGGAAAGGATGCGCATATACACACCTAATGGGTGCAGTGTGCACTATCGGTGGGATAGACATGCTTGCAGCTCTGACTCAGATGGGGCAAAAGCAATATATGCAACCTAAACAATTGTATCTCTGTTAATATTCTGAAATTAAAAAAATAAAGAAATTAAAAATGTTAACTCTGGTAAACACACGCATGATAAAAAAGCAAAACAGCCTTCCTGCTGATAAGGAGAAAGTTTTAGCAGTCCAGATAGAAGATGAAATGAGCCACAACATTCCCATAAGCCAAAGCTTAATCCAGAGTGAAGCCCTACCTCTCTTTGATTGTATGAAGGATGAGAGATGTGAGGAAGTTGCAGAAGAAAATTTGAATGCTAGCAGAGGTCAGTTTATGAGGTTTAAGGAAAGAAGCCATTTCCATAACATAAAAGGGCAAAGTGAAGCAGCATGTGCTCTCGTAGACACTGCAGCAAGTTATCCAGAAGATCTAGGTAAGATAGATGATGTAGGTGAGTATACTAAACAACACATTTTCATTGTAGTTGAAACAGCCTTATATTGGAAGAATATGCTGTCTTGGAATTTTATAGTGAGAGGGGAGAGATCACTGCTGAGTCCCTTGCTAGGACCTAATGCAGGCTGTAGATGCCCTAGACAGTGATTGCTCTGATGAAACTGAGCAAAGTAAATTGAAAAGCTTCTGGAAAGGATTCACTATTTTAGATGTCATTAAAAACATTTGTGATTCATGGAAGGAGGTACCATAATCAATATAAACAGGGGTTTGGAAGAAGTTGATTCCAACTCTCAATGATGTTTTTGAGGGTTTCAAGCCTCGAGAGAGGAAGAAACTGCAGATGTGGTGAAAATAGCAAAAGAACTAGAATTAGAAGTGGAGCCTGCAGATATGACGGAATTGCCGCAATCTCATGATAAACCTTGAATAAATGAAGAGTTGCTTCTAACGGATGAGCAAAAACAGGTTTTTATGAGATGGAATATATGCCTGGTGAAGATGCTATGAATGTTGAAATTACAACAAAGGATATAAAATATTCCATAAACTTAATTAATAAAGCAGTGGTAGAGTTTAGAATATTGACTCCAATTTTGAAAGAAATTCTACTATGTGTAAAATGCTATCAAATGGCATTGCATACTACATAGAAATCTCATGAAAGGAAGAGTCAATCAATAAGACAAACTTCATTGTTGTCTTATATAAAAAAATTGTCAGACACCCCAAGCTTCAGCAACAGTCACTCTGATGATTCATCAACATCGAGGCAAGATCCTCCAGCAGTGAAAAGATTATGCCTCACTGAAGGCTCAGATAATTGTTAGCATTTTTTTAGAAATTAAGTATTTTTTACTAAGGCATGTACATTTTTTACACACAATACTATTGCACACTTAATAGGCTACTGTATAGTGTAGACATAACTTTTACTTGTACTGGGAAACCAAGAATTATTGCGACTCTCTTTATTACAATATTTGCTTTGTTGTGATTGTCACTTGGAACTAAACCCACCATATCCCAGGTATGCCTGTCCTTGAAATGCTAAGATACGATGTCTTAAATGTTCTTAACACTTGCATGCCCGCAGTCGCACACACACACCCGCCCCCAATAGTAACTGTGTGAAGAGATGGATATATTAGCTTGACTTTAGTAATCAGTTCATTGTCTATATTTATATCAAAACTTCATGTTGTATACCTTAAATATGTACAATTACAATTGTTAAAAAGCTAATAGGAAAACAAGCCTTCTCAAAACTATTATTATGTAAACTTGTGTTTCCATGACTTTATATTTACTTTCAAAAAGAAAAGAAAATATTAATATATTATGTCAAAAAAAGGAATAACATTTTATTTTGATGATTCTACATGATGTAACCATTATCCAGAAATAGAAAAAAAATACTTGGATTTTTTAAAAAAAGATTCTAAATGGGAAGTGCGTGAAATTGGAAGCTAATAGTAATAATGATATAAAATCTAAACTGCTACCAGTTAATACATACTTGTGCCAGCTACTGTGCTAAGCACTTTACATACATTATTTAATACTCATAGTAATCAATGAGGCAACACATAAAACTGAGAAACTTTAAAAGGATGGCTGCTTTGCTAAAGAAATCAGTGAGAAGAAGCACAATGATGTATTCTAAAAATGAGAACATTAGCTATAACCAGGAAATTAATTCAATAATGCTTCTTTATCTCTTTCCAGTATATATGTAATGAGTTACCAAAATAGTTTATGAAAGCCAGAACTCTAAGTAAATTTTATAAACAACTGGATATTTTCTTATGGAGCTGGAGTGTTGAAGAATACACTGCCAATGACAAATGAGAGCAATGGAGTTGAGATAAAACTAATGAGAACAGGCTTGCTAGAGGCCCTTTTCTGTCCTGCATTTCCTTTCACCAGGTGTCATTATGACCTATCCCAAAGATAGCATAATCTTATCAGAAAGTCTACTCATTTCCTATTTCCATGGATACCCAGACTATTAGCGTCTTTGTAGGTTATTAGCCTAAAACTCCACTAAAGCCTTTCATGAATGCTGATGCTGAAATTTTGAAAAGATAGGAGATTGACTTTAAGCTATTAAATAATTTGGTTTAGCTTCACTGAAGCAAAAATATGAAGGATCTAAAATTCTGTGTGGGTTTGTTCACTTCTATCTTAACATTGTAGAGAAATATGATAGAACACTCTGTTTAGAAAGCATTGTGCCCAGGGAACATTAGTTGACCTACAAAAATTTCTTCCAGCACTTTGGAATTTTTGATTACTAAAATTTGATAAGTATATTTCTGAATTTGTTAACAGATTCAGAAAATATTTATTAGAACCTATTTAGAGCAATAGAGTGTGTTGTGGCTGCAGGGTAGGTAACCGCAATGTATACGGTAACTTTGTTGTCAGTGTGCCCTTCTGGAAATCATGTAAGTGTTTGGTGTCATTGATCAGAGATGTTAAGAAAATATTACTTCTGCATAACACCTGAAATGAATGAAATATGATAAAAGCTTTAGTTTAAAGATCCTTTCCCTGAGCCATTCACTTTCTCTAGATAGAGCAAAAGTCTCCCATCTCTTGCCTGGATCCACTGTGGATGAGGATTGTAATTTGCCTGGATGGTAATCTTCCTATAACATAGTGAGGGTTAAGGGAGTTTGCTTACAGTCCATGGTTTCTAGTGAGTGCTTTCACATGGTCCCTCCTTATTGCAGTTTCTGCCTCCTCATTTGCTTTCCATCTCCCACAGCACTGAGGAGGAGGAACAGTCACCTCTTGCATGAGGCAGGGAAGGGCTCTGGAAGGCCACATACTCTCTAGATAGACATTAATTGAAGCCCCTCTCTTCAACTCCTGCTTGCTTGTTCTGTGATGCCTCTGAGTTCTGAAACTCCCAGCTTGTCTCAGAACTAGTCAGCTCATTTCTTTGTTTTTTTTTTTAATTTTATATTGTTTTTTAATTCAATAAATTAACATTGTACATATTCATCATGTACCACGTGGTATTTTGAGATATGTATACAATGTGGAATGGTTACCTACAGCTAATTAACAAATGCATTACTTCACACGGTTATCATTTTTGTTTTGAGAACACTCAACATCTACTCTTTTTGAATTTTTAAGACTATAGTCCTCCCTCTGTGCAATAGACCTGTTGAATGTATTCCTCCAAGCTATAATTATGTATCTTTTGACCCACCTCTTCCCATCCTCCTCTCTTCCCTAACCACCTCAGCCTCAAGTATGTGGGGAAAATAGAGCCCTGATACAGTATTCATGGGGAATGTAAATTAGTATAGCCATTATGGAAAACAGTATGGAGGTTCCACAAAAAATAAAAAACAGAGCTACCATATGATTCAGCTATCCCACTGCTGGGATATACACCCCTGACTGGGTGTGTATCTATAGGAAATAAAATCAGTATGTCAAAGAGTATTGTACTGTTCTGCTCATCATGTTGATTGTTACCTAGTTGCTTTGTTTTCTCCCTGGTGTTTCAGTCTTATAAGAGCTGTGAGTTTTAACTTCTGAGTGATTTTACATGCTGGGTGTTGATTTTTCTGTTCCATGCAAAGAGCACATTTTAACATTTCTTGTAGGGCAGATCTAGTGGTGACAAATTCCCCTAATGTTTGCTTGTCTGGAAAAAACTTTATTTCTCCTTCATTTATGACACTTAGTTTTACAGAATACAAAATTCTTGGCTGGTGGTTATTCTGTTTAAGAAGACTGAAAATGGGACCCGATCCTGCTGACTTGTAAGGTTGCTGCCAGGAAATCTGCCATTAGTCTGATGGGTTTTCCTCTGTAAGTTACTTCGTGCTTTTGTTTCACAGTTTGTAGAGTTTCTCCTTCGCTTTGACTTTAGCCAGACAGATGACTATGTACCTTGGTGATGTCTTATTTGCTATGAATCTTCCAGGTGTTCAATGGCCTTCCTATATCTGGATATCTAAATCTCTGGCAATACCAGGGAAGTTTTCCTTAATTGTTCCCTCAAATAAGTTTTCCTTGGTTTTTGCTTTTTCCTCTCCCTTGGGGATACTAATGATTCTTATATTCATTTGCTTTACATAGTCTCATGTTTCTCAGAGATAGTCTTCATTCTTATTATTTTTCTTCATTTTTGAATAATGGGATAATGTAAAAGCCTTGTCTTCAAACTCTGAAATTCTTTTTTCTGCTCAGTCTAGTCTGCCATTAAAACTTTCTGCTATATTTTGAAATTCCCTAAATGACTTTTTCATTACCAGAAGTTCTGTCATATTTTTTCTTATATTATCTATCTCTTTCTCTTTAGTGAATTCTTCATTCATGTACTGAATTGCTTTCTTGGTTTCTTTGTGTTAGTTTTCAACTTTCTCATCCATCCCGTTTGTCTTATTTGCCACCCATATTCTGAACTGGATATCTTACATTTCACAATTTCCTTTTCATTGGAGTCCATTGCCAGAGAGCTCTTGTGATCCTTTGAGGGTGTCAAGATTTTTTCATGTTGTCGATGTTTTTATACTAGTTCCTTCTTATCTAGAACCTATTCTCTCAGTTCAAAACAGATAGCTTTGCAGTACACCTGTTCTTCTCTGCTGGGACCTCTGTTGCTTGGTGAAGACAGGGAGAGGTTTCACGATGGTGTGCTTGATTTCTGTTAATACTCTGGGAGATTGACCAGACAGGACAGGGGCGGATGCACTGTGAGACTTTAACACTGCTGCTCCCCTCCATTGCTCTCTTCCCCTGTGGTTGTCATGAGGCTGCCACAGTAGGTTGGGCTCACAGCAGGGCTGGCCTTCAGTGGGGTGGACACAAGGCAGGGAGAGCTGGCTGTGGGCAGTCTGCCCAGGTCTGTTGGTGGTGGTGGCTGCATAGGCATCCACACCACCCTGGTCCATCCACAGTGGGAATTTTCAGGCAGCAGTAGCTGCACTGCCCAGATGGGACGCAGCAGGCACGGAAGGCCACAAGCAGGTGTTCCTCTCAGGGGAAAGGTTACTGGGCAGTGTCTCCCAGGCTATGGCAGAAAGCACTGGGTCTGTGGGTGCCTCTCTGCCAGGTTCCTTGGTGGTGGTGGTGGGAGGGGGGCATATGGCTTTTGCCCACAAGAGTGCTCGAACTCCCCACTCCTTCCATGGCCCAGCAGATTCAAAGGGGTTGCAGCAGGTACAGATTTGGCACCTAGGTAGACACAGCACTCTGGGCCTGGGACCCCAAAATGGTTCCAGAGGCAGTACCCTGTGTTCTAAAGCCATCTGTGCCTTCTCTCTAGAGTAATACCTCTGCACAGCCTCTGTTCGGGTCTCCTATCAGTCCAGAGGTCTGATGTGGAGGAGAGGCCTCCTACAGCTCTGGTTGCAATGTCTTCAGGCGAAGCGTGGAGCACCAGAGCTCTCTTTGTCTCTTCCCCATGTGCAGATGCCTTCCCCAGGTACCGCCAATGCTGCTGAGCATGTCAACCCACTTCCCTTTCCTTGACTTTGCATGTCTCCCATCACCTTTCTGTTAATTCCCAGTGCTTTCTTTTACATGATCTATCCAAAGGTGAATGTCTCTTCACTACTTTCAATCTTCTCTGTGACAGCAGCATTGTGTGGGCTGCTTCTAGTTTGCCACCTTGGCCAATGGTGATGTCAATTTATAGATTTTAAAATTGTTTTTGTGTCTTATTCAAAAATTTTTATCTCTTGAAAGGCTATGAGGGTATTCTCACAAATTTTCTTCTGGAAGTTTCATTATTTTAGTTTCCATTTGCAGAAAATTTACAAGTTATCAATATTAATTCTCTCAATCTATGAGCAAGCTATATCTCTCCATTAATTCTGGACTTATTTAGTTTTTACTTATTTTTTAAGCAGATTAATTGACGTCTAATTGATATATCAATACAAAGAACTGCCCATATTTAATGTGTACAATTTGATAAGTTTGGACATAAACAAACATCTGTGATACCAATATCATAATCAACGTGATAGACATACACAACACCTTCCAGTGTTCCCATGTCCCTTTGTTTCTGTATTTTCTGTGTGTGCAGTAAAAATACTTACCATGAGCTCTACCATCTTAACAAATGTTGAAACACACACTACCCTATTGCTACCTACAGATGTTATGTTGTACAACATATCTCCAGAACTTAATCATCTAGCACAAATGAAACTTCACACTCCTTGAACAACTTCCCATTTCCCCAATACCCCAGCCCCTGACAATTGTTATTGTACCATCTGCTTCTGTAAGTTTGACTATTTTAGATATCTCATGTAAGTGTAATCATGCGGTATTTGTCCTTCTCTCTCAGACTTATTTCACTTAGTATAAAGTCCTCCGGTTTCATTCATACTTTACAAATGGCAGAATTTCCTTTTCTTCAAGGCTGAATAATATTCCATCGTGCATATAGACTATATTTCCTTTATCCTTTCATCTGTTAATGAGCACTTATTTTTTCCATATCTTGACTGTTATGAATAATGCTGCAATGAAAATTAGAGTGCAAATATTTCTTGAAAATCCTGATTTCAATTATTTTTAACATACATCCAGAAGTTGGATCGCTGGGTCATATGGTAGTTCTATTTTTAATTTTTTAAGGAACCTCCATACTGTTTTCCATAGGTGCTGCACCATTTTACATTCTTACCAACATTGTACAAGTATTCTGATTTCTCTGCATCCCTGCAAACAATTGTTATCTTTTTTTTAACAAAAGCTTTTTTAGCAGGTATAAAGTGATATGTTATTGAAGTTTTGATTTGCATTTTTCTGATAATTAATGATATTGTGCATCTTGTCATATACCAGTTGGCTATTTGCAAACCATGTATATGATAAAGGCTTAATTTCTAAAATGTATTAGGAACTCCTATAACTCAATAGTAAAAAACAAATAATCTGATTAAAAATGGGCCAAGAACTTGAACATTTTTCTAAAGAATACATACAAATATGCATCTTTAATTTTTCTCAGCAATGTTTGTACTCCCATAATATTCTGAAGTAAAAATAAATAAATTTAAATGTACAAAGCCAAAAAAAGTTCCTCCTTTCTTTATAAAATATGTAAGTGCCTAAATATGTAAGAAGTCTTCAGAAATGCAATGGTTAATTTAAGCATTTCTTGAACCAAAATAGTTATATATTACAGTAGTTTTTGAAGAATAAGTAGAATATTATTGAATATTTCATGTAAATTAAATGTTATTTTTAAAATTGAATTTGTATTAGTCTTCCATGACAATTTTCTCTTTCTCATTTTCTCTGTTCTACTGCCTGCAGTGATTGGATTTTTTCCCTCAAAGCTCAAGAATAGAAGCCAGTTAGTCAGTGGATGTCTTTATATCCCACACTGAATACACTTTGACATTGGATGCCTGTTAATAAGTGGCAATGATAATCACTTAGGCAGGCATCTCTTGAGTATAGCTGCCATGGGGCACTCGCAGGGAAAACCATGAGAAAGGTGGCCTTGCTGTCCAGTTCCCTGTGCCTAGCTCCTACTTAGCAGGATATAAAGTATGAAATAGCTTAGAGGAAGCAGGAAGAGAACAGAAGGCTCTGTTGGCAGATTGATTGACTGATAAAGGGGGAATTCTGACACCACCTGTGGAAGAAATTGAAGAAGTGTCAACACCCAGTAGCATGGTCTGGTAATAGGCAAAAAAAGGCTAAAGACTTTGTTCAAATGGAGGGCAAGGATTCTGCCACTTATGAAATGTCATCAATTTATTAAATATTCTCATTGCCTCAAGAGAGAGACATTTTAAGATTAAAAATAGAGTACTTAAAGAATGTTATCAGAAGCTTGACATTCCTAAGACTTCAATATTAAGTTTTTGCGCGCAGCTACTTTTCTAAAAGAGTTATTTTGCTGCAATTCTTAACTTGAAAATAATAGAAACCTAATTGTTAACCTTATCAGATTAAAAAGATTATCTTTTTGTTTTGTTTTATTTTGTTTTGTCATTGTTAGAGAACAACATTCTTTTATAGTTTAGTGCATCTTAAGTAGAAGCCAAAGTCCTTCTGTAGTTAGTTGTTGGTACCTTGTGCTTGGGTACCAGGGAGCTTTCCTCAATGTCAGTGGAACACCTTTAGTTCTCAAGAGACCCATCAGGCCTGGGCTTCAGATGAGGTTTTTTCCCACACATGCACTCCACTTCCAGCAGCAGACTGCTGTTGCTTTTGACTAGGTACTAGGATTGTGGAGAGGGGTGTAGGAATGGGGGGTGGGGTGAATTCTTGATTCTCCTTGCTTAGCCTGATTTCTAGTATCTTTTTTAGGGTAATAGAACTTCTTATTTATAGAATTTCCCTCATAGGAAAAGGATCCTGAGGGTCTACGAACAAGATTGAATGACCTAAAAAACTTATAATAATCATACATTTATAAAGTTAAACATAAAGAAAATAATAAATCAAAACCTTTCAAAAACTTAACCAATCATAGAAAAGAAACAGTAATATCTAATGAAAAAACAAAATATAATTTGGAAATATATATAAAAACTATTCAAAATCTCTCTGTGAAAGAAAAAATTATAAATGTTTCAAAATTGTTAATTTATTTTATGAGTTAATTTAAGGGATTTTGAAAAATATTTTCCATCAAAAATGTATTTTTTAATCAATATAGTTAGGATTTAATTTGGAAATAAACTCATTTCAGATACAAATTAAACAAAAAAGATTGATGTTTAATCATCCATCCTTTAATTTGAATGAGTTAACTATTTAATGAGAGTCATTTATTATGAAGGTAGCTAAAATTCTATCAAGAGAATGGAATATTATGCAGAGAAGGGTAGAAATGAGGATAGAATAAGAAGGAAAACTCTGGAACGCAGAGACAGTGTGAGTTGTGGGCCAGGGCATCATGTTGCCAGATGGCGCTCAGGTGAGCTTTCCATAGCTAAAGAATAGAATGTGGATTTGGGGTGTTTAGGGTGAAGGAAGAGGGAGCTTCAGGCTATCAAGAAAGCAAAAAGTATGAAGCACAGAAAATTGCAAAGATGTCATTTACTAACTTAATATTTATACTGAGACTGACCATTCCATAAAGTATTTCTCATGGAATAGTTTTTATGCACCTGTCTGTAAAAAGAAAACTATTTAGGTTGTGGCCTCCTCATGTTGAAAAATATTTAAGACAGAGAGAAATGCCTTAAAGAGAAGCCAACATTTTTTCAAAATGCTGAAAACCAGAATTTAAGGTAAAAGTCAAATCCAATGAATTACTGAACAAGACAAAGTGCTCGTCGTAGCTACAAATCTAAACAGTACAAAAATATCTTAATAAAAATTGATAAATTCTGTCAACAAATCAATGTTTTTTTGGTTATAAATCATTCTTAAAAACTTTGAAATAACTGATTTTGTTTTTTCTGAAAGTAGTGTTGGGCCAAGAGACCTCAGAAGGCAAGTTTAGATCTGTTCAAATGCCTTGTGATGGAATGCTCATGATTATTTAGATTAAATCTTGAGCCGGGCTTTTCTTGCTATCCTGATTATAATGCTTGCATGGTTCTCACGAAGACATAATTTCTATGTTGAGAAAAATCTATTCTTTTAAAATTTTCACCATAACAGGAAGTCACAGAAAAGAAAGCCTGTCTGACTTTGGACAAGTGGTACCCTGTGGATTTGTGAGTACAGGTTTGGAAACTAGCAAGTGCTTGATCCCTAGCTGGAGCCTGCAATCCAAGGATAGTAACTGAAACAAGCTTTCTGTTTAGTGATTGATGAAAATTCTCTTTCATAGTTTTCCTTCCAGCTGAAAATGCATATATGAAATTATATTTCCCAAAACAAAATTATCATATTTATGATAATTAGCAAGATGCATATTTATCTTTAAAATCCTTAAGAAAAAACTCCATTTTTCTTCTCTGCAGGAGATCAATAAATCATAAAGCAAGCCTAAAAAACTGTTTTATCCGAAGTCATGCATACGATCAATATTTTTAATGTTCACTTGTTCACTTAACTTTTTATGCCAAGTGCCAGAGTAAACATCTGGTTGCTTTGTAAGGGGACTCATGTGTCACCCTCTCCCTCCAACCCTCCCCCTACCAAACTTCAATCCCACACAAAAAGTTTTCAAATTTCTTGAGGGCCACAGCTGGATAGAAAATGATGTTGAGTATTAAAGTGATAAACCGCATCTCGCCTTTGCATTGATGGGTGCTTACGCTGAGTGGTTAAATATTGCGGCATGATTAAATATGTCATAAATAGAGCCACTACGTAATGTGTTGACCAGCTTAACTTTTTCACCCCAGCTAGAGTTATCAAAGTTTTGTTTAAAATCTAAATGTTCTTCATTATTTTTTCTGATGTTGAAGTAGCAACATATGGTGACTTGCAAGAAAGGATAATTAAAATTTTGTCTAGCCTTCCTTTAATGCTCTAGTTCTTTTTTTATTTTTTACATGTTTGTTAGTGGTATTTACAAATAGCAGAGTACAATGAGAGTAAGAAAAATTATTAAGTAAATCGCCAATTTAGCACCAACAAGTGTACATTTCTAAGTTTCCAAGCTAACGAACACACTTCTAACAATGAATAGTATGTTCTGAATATTATTTTTAGCAATGTAAAAATAAATTTCCGAAGTTAATGTTTCAATTCTTGGACATTTCCAGGCCTCGTATTTCTCTCTTTCATTTTGGAAGGACAAATATAGCCGAAATGATAGTTGCATCATTGCCTGTAACTGCAAAGAGAAGTGTAGTGTTGAGCAAACAGTAGGAACTCAACAAATCACTGAAAAATAGTTTAACAAATGAGTGAGTTCCTTTTCATAAAGTTTATTTTCTTACTATAACTGAATTATCAGGTGTACGAGAGAACTGGAACTTAACTATAGAAAACCATGCTATTCCTCATTCTCTCCTTCACTTCCATCTTAATTATTTAACTGCTATTTTTAATCTTCTTAATCATTTTTGAGAACTATTTACACACGTCTCTGCCTTTGTGTTTTTTGCTGCTTTATTTTGCTCTTTCTTGCTCTTTCCTATTGCTGTGGCAATGTTTGATCCTGACCATGACCTGGCAACCTGACTTCTGAACTAAGAAATCATGATTCTGGAATTGAACCCCTGTTGTTCTAGATTTCAGTTCCACAGTACTTGGTTTTGATCTGGAACTTCCGTTTCCGTTTTTGTGTCACCTTTACCTTGTTAACACAACTAAACCTGGCCTCTACTGGTTTGAACAATCTCTCGAATGTTCAAAGAGGTGGTTATCATGCTGGTTTCACATCATTTTTCATTTTCTACTTAATAGAAAGCAGAGGAGAAAGCATTAGACTGTACCTTCCTCATCTTACTCCCAATTTTCCAATTTGCACTACAGAATATCATGAGCTGATCAGAACACCATAATCTTTATTTATTCATTCACCATAAATGCATGTTCTATTCTGTGGGGGGGAAAAAAGGCTAATTTTAGGGGGGATTTACCAGGAAGCTAATGAAGCCTAAAATTCATGTCCCCTCATTTACACAAGCCCATCAAAGGCACAGGAAGGAGCCTTAGCAATTTGTTCACATTATCCTGTGTTATTGCCAAATCACAGTCAATTAAATTCACCGCTGCTTGCTATTCAGTATCTCAGCAGTCACTTTCCTCCTTGTGAGCGTGGATATTAGAGTGGCTGTGGGCATTGCGAATGATCAGCTAAGGGGAAGCAGAAGGGGAATATTATTATTCTGGGGTCTAGTGACCTATATCATGTAGTTTATAGTCACTCCTGTGTTTACTTAAGGTCATTGTTATCTGCACCCCTGCACCCCGTGTACAAATAAATTCTAGGAATATCCCTAGTGACCACTGTGCTGAATCACTTAAAGTTGTGAAGTCAAAGTTTAGATCAAGTAGCCTCATTGCAAAATTACCTTGTCCAGTGGCATCTGACGATGGCTGTATGTGGGTAATCAAAGAGATAAAAAGTTTGGAATATTAAGAGGCAGAAGTCAGTCTGTGGAAAAGTCTTCCAATCATGAGACATCTAAAGTTATAAGCAGAAAAATTAATTTTCATTTATACCTAGTCAACAGAAGTTCTTCCATGCCAGATATATTCTATAATTCAGTGTGTAATTATTGTAAGAAACTATTTCTCCCTTTTTTGGTGGGAATAACACAAAATATAGTTTATCAGATTTTCTGGGATTATAGCACATGACTATGGATTAGTACTACAAATACTGAATAATTCTCTATATTAGATTATGTAAAGAAATTGAATAAAAAATCGAGCATGCTGGAAGAAAGAATAAATCATCTTTCTCCTCCATAAATAGAAAAAAATATGTTATATGAAGAGGCAATCAAGGAGTAACAGCCCAAACATGTAGAAATAAAGCATTATAAAGTTGTCAATTAATTTAAAAATTGTCATTTTTCCAATTTTTGCAATGTCTGTGATGTTATATTCTTAAAATTTACAAATTTTGTGATTTATTTCATAAGTATGTATCAATCAATATTCATTTTCACAGTTAATTTTATTTTATATTTTTAAATTTATTTCCTTAAAGAAGCCTATGCAAATTGGCTGAATAAAATCTAGATATGCCTCACCTAAGGATTATTTATGTTTTCCAATTCCCCCAGGACTGTCATTTTAACAATCTAATAGGAAACATACACCACAATTATAAATAATTATAGCATCAGGGAGAAAATAGTAAGTGCTACTTAAGTGATATAATCAGTAAGTGTGTATAGCTACGGAGGAATAATTCTTCACTGACATATTAATGGCCAGAAAAGGGCTCAAAGAGGAGGCAATGTTTAACTGAAAGGCATCATTTGGATATGTAGGGAGTTAGTGACAGCATATTGATGAAATTAACAGTTTAGGTCAGTTTTTAAGTTTCCTTCTCCTTTGTACTCAGTATTGAAACAGTATTGAAGCCCATATACCTTAGGTCCTCATCTACCTCTATGTGTATAGTATTGAGACTAGAGCATTCAAGTTAACATAACAGGTGCTTTTTTAAAAATATCAACATTGGGGTTGTCTGCCATATTTCCTTCCCTTGCCTCCATCTTCTTATACCCATAGTCATGGGAGAGCAGCCAACTCAAAAAACATGACCCCAGACCCAAGCCAGAGTTGAATGGCTTAA
This sequence comes from Indri indri, assembly GCA_004363605.1. NCBI lineage: Eukaryota > Metazoa > Chordata > Mammalia > Primates > Indriidae > Indri > Indri indri. Next base: position 44,288 of record RJWJ010007115.1, on the reverse strand, counting down.
CGTTGAATATATGGCCAGGCTTACTTACTCTCCCATCAATTTATTATTGGGGCTGAGAAATTCCAGAGTTTTGAAGGTATTTCAATTATGTGGACTAAGTAGAAGAAAAACCTTAGGGAGATAGAATAAAAGTAGCAAAAAGAGAGAAAAGAAGAAGACAGAAAAAATTTCCTAGGTTCTCTCAATCTTTTCTGTATCCTGGTTTCAATCTTTGCTGAGGCCCAGTTTTAATACTGCCTTAACTTCTGCAAAGTACATCTTGATTAATTAATAGCCTTCACAATAAGCATACTTTCATTGCACAAGTCAGTGATTCTTAAACCTGGTAGCACACTCGAATCACCAGTGAAATATTTGATCCCATTTTGGAAAAATTAATTGAAATTCTCAATTATTTTTCAGCTTTCCCTAATCTCTGTTTGTTCCCTTCTCAAGAATGACTGAAAAAAATGCAAACAATTTGAACTTTCACTTCCAATGAATCTCTAGTTAGTAAGTCAACTAGAAATCAGAATAATTTACCTCAAGAAACTAAAACTGATAGATGAATCTGAACTACATTGTAGAATATATTTACATAAAATAAATGGATGTTTAAAATGTTCTGATTTTAAAACTATTAACACAGATAATGACATTAGCAAGTGATAATTTTAAAATGATGATTATTGAATTTAAAACTATTGGTAAAGGTATTAAATTTTGAATGAATATTGTTAAATATCACAAAGTAGAATAATACCATGAGGAAGTAAATAGCTTGCAATATAGTTTGAGGAACTTGACAAGCATGGAGAATTCATAGAGAGCATAGTATTCTAAATGAGTTTAAGCGCATTTATGCCAAAATATTTTGGAGAAGCTTATTCACACAGAGAATACTTTCTGCTTCAGTAAATATGTTCCCTAGTGCAAAAGCTCCCAATTCTGTTTGAATTCTCTGTGATGTTCTGGCGTGCATACTAGTTTGATGTGTGTATGTATGTTTTTTTTAAAACTTTATTTTTTTTGACAAAGTACCACATGAATGGTAGTGCACAAACCCAATTAACTCAAACCTGCTAAAAACTGTCCATGGTGTTAAGAGAAAAATCAAAACCAAAACCAATACCTCCATGTTCCTAATCACCCAAAAGAAGAAATTTGAATATCTCTTGGGTATAGCTAAACTTTACCATTCTTCAAGTTTGAACTGACTTTATTGTGTTTCTGGGAAACAGAAGTAAAAGGAAAGAAATGTAAAAAAATAATTTATTCAAAATATATGAGAATCCATGCTCTTTTTATTTGTTATTACTTTATTTTTTATAAAGATATGAAGATTGGGCTTGCTTTGATTTTCAGTTCTTTGAAAAAAAGATTTGTCTCGAGGTTTTTGTTTGTGATTTACACAAAATATATGTAAAACTTTTTTTTGTAATCAACAAAAGAGCATTAGGTAGAAAATCTCAATACACAATCTTGGAGAAGGTTATTTTAAGACCTGGAATCATTTGTTTCAGGTGTGCATTACGAGATTCTACAAGTAGGTGTAAGATATCTGTGGACAATACTTGATTTAGGACAAGTCATTTTGCAGAATTGTGATCACCTAACAAATGAATAATAACATGTACTTATTAGTCTTATCGAAAGAATGTGATCTTGGAAAGCAACTTTATGTCATGAGTCTCATCTTCACCATTTGTAAAATGGAATAAAAAGATCACCTAACTGAAAGGACAGTGTGTGCATGAGAATATGCACATAAAGTCAGTGAACCTAGTGCCTGGTATGCAGTAATCTCTCCCTGTCTTTATCTTTCTTCGTATATAAATAAAAAAAGATATAGCATATTTCCTAAGTTCTAAGACATATTTCTTCACATTTTATTATCTCTGAAATATCAATATGTCTACTACTGATGTCATCTTAGCATTATGTTATTACTATATGGGAATTATTCCTTTTTTCTTCCTTATTATTACATAAAATAATAATGTATTTTATAATAAATAACGCCTTGCATTCAACATATGAATACGTGACTTAAATCTTAAGGCTCAAATGTGTTATATCTGTATGTATTTTTACAAAATATATATAAAAATAGTATTTATCTGATTTGTATAACAACCAACAGAATTAGTTTTCTCTAGCTGTGCTTTATTTTTTAATTCCTTTGTACATGTCATAATATTATGGAAGGGGGATCGAAACTCGGGAGATTCCACTGCAAAAGCTACATTCTAAATGAACTGTGGCATTGATGAAAAATCAACATTTGCTAAATGAATCAACAGAGTAAATAGAAATATGAAATGATGTGCATTTTATATACTGTATATTTTATTGCATTTGTATATACAAAACAACATCATACTTATTACAAAACATGTGCTGTGCTAAAAAGAGCACCCAGCTGTAAGTTAGGAAGTCAGGTTCTAGACCTAGCTCTGCTCGTAACCAAAGCCACTTGTACAAATCATTAACCTCTCTGAGCAATTATTTCCTCCATTTGTAAAATTAGAGTCTTAGACTGGTGATTGCTAATATTCATATGAGTTCTGTGTTGTACAAAATGGTGGGATTGTCTCCCAAGGCCAATTTGGGTGGAACTATTCCAATGAAGAGAATAGCACTATGTTTCTTAGTGTTCCTTTGTAAGAAATTTACCTTAAAAATAATCAGATAATAAACATGTGTTTATATATGGTAGGAGAAAGACCATAATACTGGAAATTTTGCTCCCAAAATATCTTGAATTCTTTCAAAAAATTTACTCAGAGAAGTCAGTAGTTATAGTATTAGGCACAAGGGTTATTCAAAGCCTTAGTAGAGCTTCTCAAGACTTCTCATACTGTAGAAATACAAGTTGCCCTTTGGAATTAGAAGTAGGGCAAGGCAATTTGTATTCATTTCTGTTCAATCAAGAAGGGTTCAGTGGAGGAGGCTCTATTTCAATAACCTTGTTATGAAAGAAGAAAGAATGTTGGTCTAATGCTCACTCCCATTAAGTGTTCAGTAAACCTTACTGTCTAGTTCACAGACAAGTGGAGCTATTTTCACTCTAGTGACAGTAAGAGCAATGATATAATATTAACAGAGGTGACATTAAACAAGTCTGCCACTAACTTACTGTGTGACTTTGGGCAAGTGAGTTCTCCTCTGGAGATAATGGTGATTTGGAATCCTTCCTAATTTATCTTCTGGCTCTAAAGGAGCATATTGTAGATACATATTAATAATTTGATGATTGAGATTTATGTTATACATGATCCAGTGAGAATAAAAAATGATTACTAAAACTATCAGAACAAAGGAATGAGAAGATCTGGGTCAATTGTGATCATAACTTCTTATCAACGAACACTTTAAAAATAGATAATATTTGAAGTAATGTAACCAAACTGGTGATACAAAACACTTTTCTGTAAACATTTGCAGACAACTTCAACAAAGCATAATTATATTTCATATTTAGTGAAGAGTAAGGTTTTTAATTTTTTTAAAACATGCAATTTGTCCACTACAAGTAATAGACGTTGCCTCAATTCAACTTCTCGATTTATCTAGGACACCAAACATAACTTAATTGATGTACCTATTTCAAATCATTTCCCTCCAACCTTCTCACTTACCATTTGTCATCTCTAGAAGTTGGCAATATAAGCGAGAACATGTTTGTAGAAAGATTAATTTGATAGTTATTGATCATATAGAAAGGAAGCAACTGCAAAACAAATCTTATGGTAGGGATCATTGATCTTTGTTAATATGCTCTTTATTATCTGATTTATAATGGGAACTTATGCTATGTTATTCATAACAATTATGTAGAAAATTAGGTTAATATAACTAAATATTTGGAGAGAGTGCATAGTTTCAACAAAGGCTATAGTTTAGATTTCAGCTTCACTATTTATTGCCTCTGTGACCTTGAGAAACTACCTGGTTCACATATCTGTAAGATGGAGATGATAATATCTTCATCACAGAGTTTTAAACTAATCAAATAACGTTGTATGCATAAGCCTATGAAGTGCTATATAAATACCATGTGCAGATAAATGATCACTTAAGTTGTTCAAACTTTAAAATAATTATCAACTCCAAAGCTATGGATCTAAATTGTTCTGGCTTGTTTATAGAGTTCACATCTTTACATTTAAATATTAATAGAAATTAATATATGTGTTTGCTTTTGGTTAATGTTAAATGGTTACAAACTTCCCAATATTTTCCACACCTGTCACTCTTGGAACAATATATTTGTATGACACATTGGGGTAAGATGGAGGATTTGGGTATATCTATGTAGGACATAGTGAAAAAAGATCTTACGTAATATAACTATGACAAGGAAAATCAAAAGTATTAGTAAAATGCTTTCCAAACTTAAAATAATTTAAACTTGCTTCCACAAAATGGCTATGTGTATTTCTTTGTCTAAAACCGCTTTATTGAGTTCTGATTAACATACAAGAAGCTGTACATATTTAACATATGCAATTTTATGAGTTTGAAGATTATTCACCTGTGAAACCATTACCACATTAAATACCATAAACATATCTATTGCCTCCAAAAATTTCCTTCAGCCCTCTTTATTTATGATGACTATCCTGATGTTCATGATGATTATGATGATGATAAGAACACTTAACATAAGAGGCACCCTTTTAGCAAATTTTTACATGTACGATGAAGTTTTGTTAATCATAG
>RJWJ010007115.1:0-39484 GCA_004363605.1 Indri indri | reverse complement strand
TTTAAGGACGCATAATATTCCGTTGTATGAACATGCCACATTTTCTTCATCCAATCATCCATCAGTGGACATTTAGGTTGCTTCCATGTCTTGGCTATTGTGAGTAATGCTGCTATGAGGTTATGTATATTTCTAAATGAAGACTTTAAACACATTAAACACATGGTACACAAACTTCCCAGCAGCTCCATAGACCTCTTATCCAAGGATTATGGTCCATGCTATCGAAAACATGGAAAGATATACCCAAGGGTAGAGTACCTCATTGGCCATGCTTAGGCCACGCGACAGAACAGCGACAGAGAGTTGTTACTCACTGCGCTCACCAACAGTGGGGTTTTAAGGGCTCTTCCCTCGAATCTGTTCCACTCAAGCTGCTATCTCAGGAACCCCAGATGAAGCTGCTTAAACAGAGACAAGTGGAGTGTGCTTGTGGACTCTTCCTACACCAAACTCCCCCTGGCCACTCCATGAAGCAAGTGATTGATGTTCTAGGCAGCATTCCTGCAACTTCTTCATGGCTTACCAGTGTGCCATGGCCTATTCATCAGGAACTAATTGGATTTGAATATATTTACTATTTTAACAAACCCATGTATATACAAGTCTTTAAAAAGCTGCAGAGACAAATTTGGTCTCTTGCTAAGTGAACAGCTATAAACTTTATGCCATTTAAGCATTTATCTCCTAACCCCTTACAGGATCAACACTCGACAAATATTTATGTACTGCCAAGAGTTCATTCTTGGGGACTAATAAGATATATCATAAAATAATGCATACATGCCTTAAAAAATATGAGCTCATGCTTTTGCAACTAGAAACTTATTTTCAATATTGATTAGCTTTTTAATCAGTTTATTTTTATGTATATAATTGTGTAAATTTAAAGGACTCCTATGCTTATTAGTGAAAATGTAAGATTAAGATAACTAGTTAAATTATATTATGCATAATACATCAATTTATCTTTAAGGTGGCAATATTAATTTATTCTCAGCAATAGTCTTGTCAATGATCAATCTGGTTTATTGTAGCCTTGTAGTTTCTATGGTTTGATGAACTTTTGAAACCTGGGATTTTATAGACTTAACAAGAAGTTAATGAGGATTAAAGAAAGAGTGACAGTTGAGATGTCACAGAATGAAATGATTCTTGCTAATGGTGTTTTTCTAGTTAGACAAAAGTCATCAATTGGTAGAGAAGTGTTTTAAAGTATAGAATCTCAAAATGTATATGATTGTCTAGGCTATACTATTCATGTCGAAACAATTTTTAAACATTCAATTTTTGTATTACTAAAGACCATATTTTCATGGTTAAATATATTATTTTAACAGGTTAAAGACATAAAATCAAGAAAATAATCTTCCCAATACTACTCTTGATGTTATGTGCAAATTATTTTGTTAATTAGGTTATATCTACACTAAAAGTTAGCAAATGTTGACCAATTGTTTTCTGGATTTTCTTTATACAAGTAGCATTCTATCATGTTGGTTCTACCTTTTTGCTGAAGGTGACATAGAGTCAAGACAACACCCTGAGCTTTCTTGCTGTGGTTGCTTACTCAGTCACAGTGGCAGCCAATCCTAGGCATTGAAAATCAATCCTTAAATCACCTATTCTGTAGGAAAAACAAGCATATGTTTGTTTTGTGCTTGTTATTTGTCCAGCATTTTTCTAGGTGCCTTGGGGAATACCAAGTATTAGATTCTGGATATTCTCAAGTAGTTTGAAGTCTAATCAAAGAAGTAAGCCACATATGTGAATCACATATGAAATACATAAGAACATACTTGATTGCATATAATATTAATAATTAGTTTATAAAAGTTAGGGAGGGATGGACTAGAGTTTTATTTCTACATAGTCAATGTAATCATAGAAGTTTCAGTGTGAATTTTTAATTTAAAAATCCATCTTTAATTTTAAGACTTCATATCACATGACATTTTATTAAAAACCAACATGCTTTTACTCATTTTAGAAACTGGTTATACATTAATTTAGGTTTTTTTACTATCAAAAATATGGAGGCACTCATAATGATTTGATGAATTAAAATAACTATGAGTTAATTTGGGGGAGAATTAATTTCAGTACCAGGGTTACTCACACTTCTTGGTATGGTCATAATCTGAAAATGTCAAGACTTATTTTTTTTTTTCTGGGAGAGAGGGGCAAGATGTCGGATGAGAAAAACTGCCAGTCAGAGTGTCTCTGTAAGAAAGATAGATTTTAGAAGAAAGTGAAAAGAAAATGAACAAGCAGAGAAACATTGATCAAATGAGGGTCAGAAGGAAGGGTGCCCGAAACTACAGGAGACTCGAGAAGAAGCTGTGGAGGAGAACTGGAAGGAGAAAGGCCCCCGAGAGGCTTGGAGACCAGCAACTAGGGTAGGTGGAGCAGTTAAATTTCCCCTCCCTTGTATCTCGCACTACTGGAGGGCTCCTGAGTGGTTGGAGAGAACTGCCAACACCAGCCCAGAGACGGCTTCTGCCAGTGAGTAGTAAGCCTCCTGCGGACAGGGCCCCAGTGCCCCAACTCCTTCAGGACACTTCCCACCTGGCAGACCCAAGCTAATCAGCAGGCACCATATTGCTTCATTCTCCCCTTCTCCTTACTTATCCGCGGCTGCTGAAAGAGGCAGTTTAGACACCACCTGGAGGCATCTGCAGGGAATGGGACTTTTCCCTTTGGGGCCCTACAGTAGACTAAGGAGTACTCAGACTGTGAGCTCCCTACCCATCAGCTCACCCAGGTGCTGCTTGCCTGGACTCCAGAAGAGCAGGGCAAATCCCAAGGCAGAGAGACATCAATCCAGCTTGGGCACCTGGTGGGTGACTTGAGACCAGCACTCCTCTCCCTGGCAGGGTCAGGAATTGATCTCCAGGGCCCAGGGGACAGGCTTGCTAATCAGATTCTGTATACCCAGGTCTCGATCGCATTGCCTGGGGGCACAGAAAGGATATTTGTGAACGAGCCTACTGAGCTGCATGCACCTTCAGGGGCAGATCAATGTGCTTGATGGGCAGCCCTCCTCCCACCGGAGGGCCATGCTCCCAGCTCAGGCTGCAGTCCTGGGCAGGGAACCTCCCAGCCCGCATCACAGCCAGGGGAGATCCACTGGCTTAAGGTCCTGCCTGCTGGCAGAGGCCAAGGAGAAACCATGGAATAAGAGAGAATGGAAAGCAGTGAGACCTGCTCCACACTTCAGGTCTCAGACAGCTACACCCACACATGCAGACTTTTCAGCTGAGTGGGGCCATTTCAGCCCCTCCTGGCAGCTTTGCCCAGAAGTAGAGAACAGACCTTTGATCCATGCTAACAGCATTTGTGGAGCTTGAGAGCCGGCTCACCCAAGCCAGCCCCACCCAGCTTCACTCACCCACCTGCCCCTGCTGAGGTGGAGAATAAGGACACACCTGGAAGTTCCAGGACCCCACCCGCCACCTGTGCCTCTCCAGAGGAACAAGAACTGGTTACAGGACCCAAAAAACAACACTGCAACTTGCTCCTCCCAGCAGGCGCCACCTACTGACAGAAAGGTCAATTTTCACACCCTTTTACTGCATCTACTGACTCATCATACAGGGTGTGGTCGAATCTCACCCACAAGCACCACCTACTGGCTAAGAGACTAAACGGGGTGTGTCATTATCCAAAGGAAAATCAAAAGGTAAGAAGGCACAGTTTATCCAGATGGGATGGAATCAGTGAAAGAACTCTGGAATTATAAAGAATCAAACAGAAAGCACAGGAGAACACCAGCTCTCTAGCAATGGACATCAACCAAATTCAGAACATGAAAATGACAAGAAGAATTTTGAACATGAATTGTAAGAAAACTCAATGATATGCAAGAGAAAATGGATAACCAACCTAGAGAAACCACAAAAAAAATCTAGGACTTGGAAGAAAAATTCACTAAAGAATTGATGTATTAAAGAAAAATCAAAGAGAACTTCTGGAAATGAGGAATTTATTCAAGGAATTACAAAACACAGTGGAAAGCCTCAAGAATAGTGTAGATCAAACAGAACAAAGAATCTCAGTGATTGAAGATAACACCTTTCAATTAAATACGTCAGTCACAGAGATAGAGCAGAGAAATAAGAGAAAAGATCGAAGCCTACAAGTAATGTGGGATTATGTGAAGAGGCCTAACATGAGAATCATAAGCATCCCTGAGGGTGAAGAAGAAAATACACAAAGGTTGGATAAGCTATTTGAGGATATGAGGAAAATTTCCCTGGCCTTGCTAAAAATCTAGATATCCAGGTACATGAAAATGTCATTGAATCTTTCTCCATCTTTTTGAAAATTTCAATTCACTTCAATGACTGGAAAAACATTAGTAGTTTTCCACTTCTAAAACTACAAGAACTCTTTCTTCTTTACTGTTCTAAGTCCTTTGTTTTTTGATTTGTACTTTAGCAGTAGTGGTATAAAGATACAAATCTAGGGAAAACTTTAAAGCAAATAAAAAAGACTAATCTGTGTGATGAGGAAACATAAATAGCAGAACAAGAGCCATTAACAGTGTTTGAAATCCAGAACATACATATTTAAAATAATGTTGCTAAATTAACTCAATTTAATATAACATAATGTTACATGCTACTGAATCTTTCTCATTTTGTGTACTAGATGAGTGCATGCTTATATTAGGTTAAGTTTCAATTGTTGTTAAAAAAAAAATGAAAAACCTCCAAATCACAAGGCTTAGTAATAAAAAATTATTTCCTGCTGACAGCAGTAAGGAGCAGGAAGTGACTGTATGCAGAAGAGGGGACTCTGCATCATATAGAATCTAGAAACTTGGGCTCCTTTCAGCCTGTAGCTTTTTTCTCTTCTATAACTTTGATGTTTCTCTCCATTCGGTTGGTAAATGGGAAAAAAAGAGAGAAAGGGAGCATGGAAAATGCATGCCTACTCTTAACCACATCAGCCAGAACATGGCATGTGTCATTTCCACTCTCATTCTACTGGTAAGATATAGTCATATGGCACCAGTTAGATGCAAGGGGCAAGAAAATGTAATCTAGCTGCCAGTCTTATAAATAACTAAAAGGTATATTGGGCATTAGCAGTGTCTGCACAGGTCTAACCAAGATTTATTTCTTCAAATTCAGAGAAAATTTGGATATTTGAAATGCAACTCTATTGCATTTCTTCAGGGAAAACAGTATGGATATTTCTTAAGGAACTAAAAATAAAACTACCATATGATCCAGCAATTCCACTACAGCGTATTTACCCAAAGGAAAAGAAATCAATATATAACAGATGTCTACACACCTATGTTTATTGCAGCACTATTCACAATAGTAAAGATATGGAATCAACCTAAGTGTCCATCAATAGAAGATTAGATAAAGAAAATATGGTATATACACATGGTGGAATACTATTCAGCCACAAAAAAGAATGAAATCATGTCTTTTGCAGCAACATAGAAGGAACTGGAGGCCATTTTTTTTAAGTGAAATAACTCAGACACAGAAAGACAAACACCACATGTTCTCACTTATAATCGGGATCTAAATAATGCATACAAATGGAAGTAGAATGGAGATTACAAGGAATGTGGAGTGTGGGAAGGAGGTGGATGATAGGAGGTTGCTTGTGGGTACAATGTGTGTTGCTGTAGCGATATATGCGCTGAAGACCCTGAATTCACCACAATGCAGTATATCGGTATAGAAAAATTACACTTGTACTCCATGAATATATACATAAAAAATAGAAAAAATAAAAAAAATTTAAAACAATGTCAGTAAATCAATAAGACAACCTATTCTTTCAGTAAGACAATATATAACCAATGGGAGTCCAGTGGAAGAATGTGAAGAAATTATGCATCAAGAAAGGCTAGCAATTAACACTTTAAATAAGCCTTTTAACACATAATCTAACATGAATTAATACAATAAAATAACATTAAAAATTAGAGAGAAAACCAATTTCCTTTATAGAATTTTATATTTAGCTCATAAAATAATCCCTTACCTTCAATATTTGCAATCTAAAATGGTAAAGGGGAAAATGACCACACAACATCTGAGTAGCACCCTTGGCAAATTTGATAAATCTTTGAAATTTTTATTCTCATTTATGAAAGAAAAATGATGCATAAAGAACTATAAAGTAAAACCTGCTTAATTATACTCTGAGAATTTCTAATTAGATACTTAAAATTGTCTTTATTCATTTTAATTTTTAGGAAAATTATTTTAAGGCAATCTTAGAAAGCTTTTTATTTAAATAAATTTAATGTGCTATCTGCCCTGTTTAAATATAAGCACTCCCATTTAAAAATTGATGTTTTAAAACTAAAATAAATGTATTTAAGATATCAGTAAAAAAAACTTTTTCTTTTAAATAACTAACTATAATACTTTTTTTTTCATCATATTATGGGGGTACAGATGTTTAGGTTATGTATGTTGCCCTTCCCCTTCCTCCCCCCTGAAGTCTGAGTCTCAAGTGTGTCCATCCCTCAGATGGTGCACATTGCACTCTTTGTGTATGCATATACCCGTCTCCTCCTCTGCCCTTCCCCTCCCCCCTTCCCAACATCCAATAGATGTTATTTTTATGTGTGCACTTATGTGTTGATCAGTTAACACCAATTTGATGGTGAGTACATGTGGTGCTTGTTTTTCTATTCTTGGGATACTTCACTTAGTAGAACGCATTCCAGCTCTATCCAGGAGTATACAAGAGGTGCTATATCACCATTGTTTCTTAAAGCTGAATAGCACGCCACGGTATACATATACCACATTTTATTAATCCACTCATGTATTGATGGCCTTTATCAAAAAGTCCCAAAACAATAAATGTTGGCGTGGATGCGGAGAGATAGGAACACTCATACGCTGCTGGTGGGACTGTAAACTAGTGCAACCTCTGTGGAAGGCAATATGGAGATACCTTAAAGAGATACAAGGAGAAGTACCATTCGATCCAGCAATCTCATTACTGGGTATCTACCCAAAAGAACAAATGATACTGTATAAGAAAGACACCTGCACCTGAACGTTTATAGCAGCACAATTCACAATTGCAAAGATGTAGTAACTATAATACTTGAAGAAAATATAGTGTAATAGTGTTACTTTGGAATACATATAGTAATTTTAATTATGTATTTTCCTATTAAATGTCATTTAATGCTGTTTGAGTGAACTAATAAATCTCTTCTGTAATTAGCAGTTGTCTTAGTCCATTCATGCTGCTATAACAAAGTACCTTAGACCAGGTTATTTATAAGTAATAGAAATTTATTTTTCACAGATCTGGAGGCTGGGAAATTAAAGATGATGGGCAGCAGTAGGTGCAGTGTCTAGTAAAGGTCATTTCTTCATTGATAGCACCTCATTGCTGCATCCTCACAGGCAGAAGGGGTGAAAGCTGTGTTCTCACATAAAGAAAGAGCAGAAGGGCCAAAGGGCCCAGGTAATTCCCTGTAGCCCTCTTACAAGGGCATTAATCCCATTCATGAGGATGGAGCCTTCATGATTTAATCACTTCCTGAAAGGCTCCACCTGTTAACATCAATATGTTGGGTATTTAAGTTCCAACATGCAAATTTTGGAGGGACACATACATTCAAACCATAGCAGCAGCATTCAGTTAATTTGCTAAAATCACTTAGAAAAATTTTTTAATTATAATGGTTAAACTTCTTTCTTTCATTTTTTTTTTATTTCTGCATATTATGGAGGTACAAATGTTTAGGTTACATTGCCCTTGCCCCTCCGCCCAGTCAGAGCTTCAAGCATGTCCATCCCCCAGATGGTGTGCATCACATTCATTATGTTTGTATATACCCAACCCCTCTTCCCCCCTCCCATCTGCCCAATGCCCGATAAATGTTATTCCTATATGTGCACTTAGGTGTTGATCAATGAAACCAATTTTTAATTAATGATTTGACTTGCACATGTTTTATTTGTAAAAAAGAAAAAAAAATTGAAAGGTGGAATTATGAGCCAACCAATAGTGATGTAACATCACAAACATCCGATGCTGCTGGTGGTTTGATGCCCTGCATCCCCTCTCTTCTGCCCACTGAGGATGTCAGCCCCTCTGTGTTGGAAAGGTGGTGAGGCTAAGATGCAGTTAGTTGTGTTCCATGGCCTTAAAGGCAATGAGAAAAGCTTGCATAAAAGAATTCTGGCACATTAGCTTCCCCTTAGTGAATTCCTCACTATTGACTTCTGGTTTCTGTTTGACATGTAATTTAATCTGCAAACAGCAATCATATCCAATAATAACAAACCCAAACCATAATGTATGTGATTTGATTAGCTGTTGTTTTGTAATATCTACTCTTTTGAATTAATTACACTATTCCTTTTCTTGTGAGCATAGTTGAGAGAAGACAGTAGTGTTATGTCCAGTTGAATTTGTAATTGTATGACGTTGAATAAAACATTACAATAAATTAATATTTATTCTCTCTGATAGATTTGATAGAATAATCAGTTCCAAAAAAAAACCCTCTCCATTTAAATTGTCTGTGTTGTTTGAATTCATCTATTTCTGTTTTAAATCTATACTTTTCTATAAAATTCCTTAAGCACAATGCTGTTTAAACTATTTAATAGCTTGCGTATTTCACTCCTGGATTTGTTTAAATCTATAACTTGACATATTCAAAGATCAAACACATTAACTTTTATTCCTAACAGCTTTTTCCATACTTTTTCCATACTTCTCTATTTCTGCTTGTTAGGCAAACATACCCAATCAAAACAAACATAAATGATCCAAAAATAAAAGTATGTTTAACTCTTTATCTCCCACATTCAGTTGATAAGACTTGTTTCTTCCTCTAAATGTTTTTCAGATCTATTTTTTCCTTTTTCTCTACTTCATTTCCTTAATACCTCTCAATTGCAAAGGTATCCTGGATTTGTGCATTGCTTCTCATTTCTTCTTTCTTATGATAATATTATACACTATCGGCCCTGTGGCTACATGACTTGGATCATGATATTTCTCTGTTGAAAAGTAGAAAAATATCATAAACTCTTCAGTAAGTTAAAAGACTTGGCATTACTTCTTTTGAATGCCTACCTTGTTTTACTTTATCCAATAAACAGACTGAGCATATCTGACTGACTTCTAAATAATAGTTAATTCCAATTGGAAATTAATGGGTATCTGTCCATAAAATAACACTTAACTACAGAACTAAGCATTAAGGAGTGTTCTCATAAGAAAGACACTGATGTATTTCCATTACATTATGATAGAACAAATCTTTGTGACTAATTACTTCATTATTTATGCCTTATATCTCATCATAAAAATGAGGTTGCTTTATTTAATAATTATATATCATCTAAAAGACTGGTCCCCAACCTTTTTGGCACCAGGGACCAGTTTCATGGAGAAAAATTTTTCCACAGACTGGGGTTGGGGGGGGACGGTGATTACTCAAACACATTACATTTATTGTGCACTTTATTTCTATTATTATTACACCGTTGACCTCTCTGCCAATGGTATCTGTATTTGTAGCTATTCCCCAGTGCTATCATCACTGCCTCAGCTCCACTTCAGATCATCAGGCATTAGCTTCACATAAAAGTGCACAACTTAGATAGCTAGCATGTGTAGTTTACAGTAGGATTCGTGCTTCTGTGAGAATCTAATGACAGGAGGTGGAACTGAGGCAGTGATGTGAGTGATGGAGAGGGGCTGTAAATATAGATGAAGCTTTGCTTACCCACCCGCCACTCACCTCCTGCTGCACGGCCTGGTTCCTAATAGTCCAAGGACTGGTACAGGTCCACAGCCCAAGAATTGGGGACCACAGATGTAAAATGACATTTGCAATTCCTCATCTTTTCCAAAACTCATCATCCTTGTCATCATATTTTGATACTTAAGGTAACATTAATGTACATCAATTTCTATGCATATCGGTAATAATCGCTATAGCCTTCTTTCATTCTATTAAACCTCTAAGCTTTACTTAGTGGTTTAGATTTTCTTACCTCCAAGTAATCTCTGAGACAGTCTAGCATGTGGGGAGTTTGCAATGGAGCATATTTGGGATCCATATTTGTAGAAGAAAGAGGATGAAACCAGGATTGAGGAGAATGAGAAACAGAGTTGTGGTGTAACCCCAAAAGACCTCAAGTGACATCTTGAGGAGCTCTGGAGCTAGAATGTCATTTTAGAGTTGTCCCGAGTTGGGGCAATGGGGCTTAGCTTTCACATCTTAGATTATGTTAATCTATCGCGAGGTGATACTTGTCCCAAAGTATTTGCCATCTTGGGTGTGGTAGTCAGGCAGACCCTAGGGAGGGATGATAACTGAGGGTAGGCTTCCTACAGTATTTCCAGCAGTTGTGGATCTAAATCCTTTATTTTTGATAGGAGGTAGAAATGATGCATCATAGCATCCACGTCATGATAAACCATAATGATTCTGCATGTTGGGATGTTTCTGATATGCATAAGTTATAGGGCCCAGACTTGAGGAATCCCTGTTCTGATAGTAACCAAAAAATCATTTGCCTATGAGAAATCATTTTCCTCTGAATCATTAACATATAGGGTGATGAATTCAGGATTATTTGAATAAGAAATGCAAATAATCAGTTTCTTTGGAAATGATGTTCTCAGTTTATTTTACAAAGATGCACTTGTAAACTTTCTTATCAGATTAACTTATTAACATATTGAAAAGGCTGAGAGTATACATTTAAGGGAAGAGAAACAAGAAATGTAAATGTCAGTCCAAAGATAAGTTATCATCATCATTATACCATGAAAGCATCAGGTTTGAACTGAAAATGCAGTGTTTTCTTAGTCCCATTATTTAACTGATAAGAAGAAAGAAGCACCAACATTCCACAGTCTGCCTATAGCAGGCCAAATAATGGCTCTCTAAAGATGTCCATTCCCTAACCCTCAGAATTTGTGACTATGTTACCATAACTGGCAAAAGGACTTTGCAAGTATGATTAAGGTTATAGACCTTGAGATAGGGAGATTGTTATACATTGTCCTGGTGGGCCTAATTTAGTCACAAGAGCCCTTAGAAGCAGAAAATTTATTCCAGCTAATCAGAGAAGAGAAAGGAGGGATTTGAAGTGTGGGAAGGACTCTACCCATTGTTGCTTACTTTGAAATGAAGGGGTGACAAACAAAATAATGCAGATGCCACTAGGAGCTGGGGACAGCCCAGATCTGTTACAGAATAAAGAAGTGAGGACTGCAGTTCCACAATAAAAAACTGAATTCTGCCAACAACTCATATTGAGCAAAGAAATAAATTTTCCCCTAGAGATGACAGTAAGGAGCATAGCCCTGCTGATTCATTGATTTTAGTGCAGTGAGACATGTATTGGACTTCCAACCTATGGAATTGTAAGAAAATTAATTTGTTTCATTTACATTATTAAGTTTGTTGTAACTTCTTATGGAAGCAATAGTAGGCTAATAAAGATTCCCTATATTTATTTAAAACAGGATAGGACAGCCCAGTGAGAGGTTGTAAATTAAAGATGAGGGTGTTGAGCAGAGAAAATTACAAAAAGAAATGTTAAATTAAGAGGGTTCTGTTTAACTGTGTTGAACAGAGGAGCTAATGACAAATTTTACATTTACCATTATTTCACCTAGATATACATTTTTGGCTAGAAGCAAAGACAATAGTCACAGGAGTCCACTACTTTTCTTACTGGGTATTTTGGAGCCAGTATTTTAGATGGGTATTGCTTTTGAAACTCTACAAAACCTGTAAAATTATAAATAATACTAATAGGGACCAGAATTAAAGAAGACAGCTTGACTATAAGCTCAAAAACAATGTTGTCATTTCATTATCCTCCTAGAAAAGGCAGATACATAGGAAGAACAGAAGCAGTAATTTTTACATGGTGGTTTTATTAGCATAGTGAATATGGGCTCTAAAGATATTCTAGAGTCTTTTTTTAAAACAGTACCGGGAACCTCAATGAAACTACAACTGTCAGACCCACCTTATGTGCAGCTCCGCAGTGATTCTCTAGTGATTGATTTATGGATCTGCCAATTTATATGTTACATTCAGGTAAACAGTTAAAAATTCTACAATTTTTCTTTTCATAGCTTATCTAACTCTCCTGACTATTCCCACTCACTTGAGAGGTGGACAGCATTTATTTTATTCCATTTTGGTAAATGCAGTCTTATGAAATTAAAAACAAGCAAAAATTCAGGGTTTTTCTCCTGGTCTAAAAATACCCCCTTCCCCTTATTACTCTGCTGGGGCTGAGACACTGTGGGGGAGGCATCCTGCAATATGTGACCCCTGCTAGAATCACAAGTGGAAATGGGATTTTGGATTTGGGGCCTTATCTTCTCCCTCTTTAATATGTCTCTACATTCAAAGACAATAACTCACACAGGAGAGGTCCAAATATTCGAATGTCTCCACTTCTTTCTTCCTTCTCCTCTACTCTTGCAAATCTACCAGGACATTGGAGGTGAGCTCCACACTTCCTCTTCCAGTGTGGCTAGAATATCACTTGTGTTATATCCTCCTCCTTCCAAAAGAAATTTCACCCATCCCTCTTTTCTTGGGACTTTAATGGCAGACAAACAATGTGAGAATATGATTTCTAAGGAAGAGCATAAAAAGCACATCGATATGTCCAAATTGTGCTCTACGATTACCCTTCCCCTGTAGGAAAATGTTGTGCCCAGAGAAGAGTGTTTTTGCTCATTTGCATTGTTTCTACCTTTCAAAGATAGTTGGATCCAGCATGCTGACAGAAACTTTTTTATTCCTATAAACAATTCCTGCAGAGACATTCCAAAGCAAATATGGCTCCTGAGTAGAGTTCTCTCCTCTCATTACTAAGGTCACTAATTTTATACTCCCACAAATATCATCTTCCTCCCAAATCCAAAAATACAAAACAGAGTAGAAAGCCTTCAGAATAGGCTAGATCAGGCAGAAGAAAATCTCAGAGCTTGAAAAACAGTATCTTTGAGTTAAACAAGTCACACAAAGAAAATGTCTGAGAAACAAGAGGAATGAACAAAACCTGCAAGAAATATGGGTTATATAAAGAGGCCTAACATAAGAATCATGTTAGGCCTGAGTGTGATGGAGAAAATACACAAGGGTTGAAAAAACTATCTGAGGGGATAATTAAGGAAAATTTCTCCAGCCTTCCTAGAAATCTAGATATCCAGGTACAAGAAGATCAAAGGACCCCTGGGAGATTCATTACAAAGAGGCAATCACCACAACACACAGTCATCAGACTTGCCAAAGTAAACACAAAAGTGGCACTCCTATGAGCCATAAGGTGAAAGCAGCTGGTAACTTACAAAGGAAAACCCATCAGACTAACCGCATATTCTCAACTGATACCATATAAGCCAGAAGGGACTGGTGCCCCATTCTCACTCTTCTCATGCAGAATAATGCCTCGCATAGAATTTCGTATCCTACAAAATGAAGTTTCATGTATGAGGGGGAAATAAAGACTTTCTGAGACAAGCAAACACTGATGGAATTTGTCAAGACGAGACCTACCCTGCAGGGAGTAATCAGAACAGCTTTATACATAAAGGAGGAGAATAGATACCCACCAATGTAAAATCACAAAAAAGGTCAGAGCCCAGATACCACAGTGGCTCAAGATGTAAAACAAAGCATAAAGTTCTACTTAACAAGATGAACAAAAATCCATCCCACTTACCAATTCTTTCTAAATAAATGTGAATGGCTTTAACTCTGCACTGAAGAGACATAGGCTGGCTGAATGGATTAAAAAAAAAAAAAAAAACAAACAACAAGACAAGTGTCTGCTGTCTCCAGGAAATACATCCAATCCACCAGGACCCATTCAGACTCAAGGTGAAGGAACGAAAAACAATATCCCATGCAAATGGAAACCAAAAGAAAGCAGGTATAGCCATTCTCATATCAGATAACATAGACTTCACATCAGCAAAAGTAAAGAAAGACAAAAATGGTCATTATATAATGATGAAGGGAACAATTCAACAAGAAGACATAACAATCCTAAATATTTATGCACCTAACACAAGTGTGCCTAGATTCATAAAGCAAACCCTTCTTGACTTAAACAAAATGATAAACAGCAGCATCATAATAACTGGTGAGTTTAACACCCCACTGATAGAATAGGAGACAAATCCTCTAAGTAGAAAATAAGGAAAGAAACAAGGGATCTAAACAGGAAATTCTAGAACAAATGGGCCTAACAGACATTCACAGAACATTCTATCCCCAAAACACTGAATACACATTCTTCTAATCAGCTCATGTTTACCTTCTTGGATTGATCACATCCTAGGCCACCAAACATGTCTCAAAATATTCTTTAAAAATAGATATTATACCATGTATCTTCTCAGACCACAGTGAAATAAAAGTAGAAATCAATTCCAACAGAAACACTAAACTCTACCCAAAGTCATGGAAATTGAACAATCTACTCCTGAATAATTATTGGGTCTAGGAGAAAATTAAGATGAAAATCAAAACATTTCTTTGAACTAAATGATAAAGGGGGCACAAGTTATCAAACTATGTAGGATTTAGCAAAAGCAGTCATAAGAGGAACTTAATAGCCATAATTGTCTACATCCAAAAGACAGAAAGATCACAAATAAAGAATCTAATGAATCATCTTAAGGAATTAGAAAAGGAAGAGCAAACCAATCCCAAACCTAGAAGAAGAAAATAAATGACTAAGGTCAGAGAAGAACTACATGAAATCAATTACAAAATAACTATACAGAAGAGTAATGAAAAAAAAGGTTGGCTCTTTGAAATGGTGAACAAATTGACAGGCCTCTCAGTAGATAAATCAGGAAAAGAAAAAAAAAATGACCCTAACAAGCTCAATCAGAAATTTAAAAAGGAGGTATTATAACTGATATCACAGAAATACAAAATATCATCTATGGATACTATATAAATTGCTATACACATAAACTTGAAAACGTTGAGGAAATAGACAAATTCTTGGAAACTCACAACATCCCTAGGCCAATTAGGAAAAAATAGAACTCCTGAATAGACCAATATCAAGTAATGAAATTGAATCAGCAATAAAAACTCTCCCAACAAATAAAAGTCCCACACCAGGTGGTTTTACAGGTGAATTTTACCAGACCTACAAAGAAGAACTTGTAGCTGTCCTGTGAAAATTATTTGATAACATAGAGAAGGAAGGAATCCTTCACAATTCATTCTATGAAGCCAATATCACCTTGATACCAAGCCAGGAAAGAACACAGCAAAAAAAAGAAAACTACAACCCAATATCCCTTATCAATATATATGCAAAAATTCTCAATAAAATCCTAGCAAACCAAAATCAGCTGCTCATAACCAAAAAAAAAAAAAAAAAAAAAAAAAAAAAAAAAAAAAAAAAAAAAAAAAAAAAAAAAAAAAATCCACCATGATCAGGTGGGCTTCATCCTGGAGATACAAGGATGGTTCAACATAGGCAAAGCTATAAATGTGATTCATCACATAAATAGAAGCAAAAACAAAGACCATATAATCTTTCAATAGATGCAGAAAAAGCATTTGACAAAATTCAGCACCCTTTTATGATAAGAACTTTCAAGAAAATAGGCATAGACAAAATATACCTCAATATTATAAAAGCCACATTTCACAAACCCACAATCAATGTCATACTGAATGGGAAAAAAATTAAAAGCATTCCTACTTAGAATTGGAACCAGACAAGGTTGCCCACTGTTACCACTTCTCTTCAACATAGTGCTGGAAGTCCCAGCCAGAGCAATCAGGCAAGAGAAGGAAATTGAGAGTATCCAAAGGGGGAAAGAAGTCAAATGATTGCTTTTTGCTGACAGCATTATCTTATATCTTGAAAACCTGAAAGATTCTGCCAAGAGACTCCTAGAATTCATAAATAAACTCAGAAAAGTCTCAGGTTACAAAATCTACGTACACAAATCAATAGCATTCCTATACACCAGCAACAGTCAAGCTGAGAATCAAATCAAAGACTCAATAACTTTCATTATAGCAACAAAGAAAATAAAATACCTAGGTATATATTTTATTTAACCAAGGAGGGAAAAAAGCTCTACAGGGAGACCTACAAAACAATGAGGAAGGAAATCACAGAAGACATAAACAAATGGAAAAACATATCCTGCTCATGGGTTGGCAGAAGCAATATTGTTAAAATGCCTATACTACCCAAAGTGATTTACAGATGCAATGTAATCCCTATTAAAATACTAACATCATTTTTTGCACATCTAGAAAAAATAATTCTATCATACATATGGAACGAGAAAAAACCTCAAATAGCCAAAGCAACCTTAAGTAAAAAGAACAAATCAGGAGTCATTACTTTACCAGACTTCAAGCTATACTACAAGGCTACAGCAACCAAAACAGCATGGTACTGGCACAAGAACAGAGACATAGACCAATGGATCAGAACAGAAAACCAAGATATAAGACCATCCTCACATTGCCATCTGATCTTTGACAAAGCAGACAAAAATATACACTGAGGAAAAGAATCCTTATTCAATAAATAGTGCTAGGAAATTTGGATAGTCACATGTAGAAGACTGAAACAGGATCCACACCTCTACAAAAATTAATTCACGATGGATAACAGACTGAAGCCTAAGGCATGAAACTATAAGAATTCTAGAAGAAGAGGTTGGAAAAACTCTTATGGATATTGTCCCAGGTAAAGAATTTATGAAGAATACCCCCAAAATAATCAGAGCAACAACAAAAATAAATAAATGGGACTTGATTAAATTAAAAGCCTTCTGCACAGCCAAGGAAACAATCAATAGAACAAATAGACAACCTATTGAATGGGAGAAAATATTTGCATGCTATACATCCAATAAGGGCTAATAACCAGAATCTACAAAGAACTCAAGCAAATCAGCAAGAAACATCAAACAACCCCATTAAAAAGTGGGCAAAATACATGAACAGAAACTTTCAAAAGAGGATAGACTAATGGCCAATAAACATATGAAAAATGCTCAATGTCTCTAATTATCAGGGAAATGCAAATCAAAACCACAGTGAGATATCACCTAACTCCAGTGAGAATGGCTTTTATCAAAAAGTCCCAAAGTAACAGATGTTGGCAAGGATGCAGGGAGAAAGGAACACACATACACTGTTGGTGGGACTGCAAATTAGTTCAACCTCTATGGAAAGCAGTATGGAGATATCTCAAAGAACTAAAAGTAGACCTACCATTTGATCCAGCAATCCCACTACTGAGCATTTACCCAAAGGATACAAGGACATTTTATTAAAAAGACACTTGGACTAGAATGTTTATAGCAACACAATTCACAATTGAAAAGATGTGGAAACAACCCAAGTGCTCATCAATACATGGATGTATTAATACGATGTGGTATATATATAGCATAGGCCATTACTCAGCCATAAAACAATGGTGAACTAATACCTTTTCTAACAACATGGGAATGGACCTGGAGACCATCCTCCTAAGGAAAGTATTGCAAGAATGGAAAAACAAACACCACATGTACTCACTATTAAATTGGAACTAAATGATCAACACATTGTACATATGGTAGTAAAATTCAATGGAAATCAAGCTGGTGGGAAGGGGAAGTTGGGGATGGGCAAATTCACACTTAATGAGTACAATTCACACTATCTAGGTGATGAACTCACTTATAACTTTGACTCAAACTGTGCATAAGTAATTCATGTAACCAAAATATTTGTACCCCAATAATATCCTAATATTTTGAAATTAAAAATAAAAAAGAATAAAATAAGTAAAAAGAGAGAAGTCAGGTAAATCTTGCACATGGGTGATGACAATTTATCACAGTTTAAAATCATTTAGTGTGGGGTCTGGTCCACACCTCTGAGTTTCAAACGTCTTTCCTCCCAGAGTAATTTTCCATCTCTGTCCATAAATATCCAGTTCATGGGGAAAATGGGCCTCTCTTCCCCAGTATTTCACAAGACCCTCCTTGCTGTACTATCTGCCTCTCAGGAAACTTCAAGCTGACAAAAGAATTCATAACAAAATCTGTGGTTTCCTTTCCTGGTCTGAGTGTAAAATCTTAAACTTTCCTTCAAAACATAGCATTTGGAAATATCTCCCAGGCTATGAGGTTGGGATTCTCTCCCTAAAAAAAGAATTCCTATTTTTCAAAAACTCAGATTTCAAAAAAAGCTCTAAGAAATCATTTGTCCTGGCTGATCTCTTTTTCCTTTCACTCACCATACTGGATTTACCTTTCTCTCATGCGGCTTTAACTCTGACTTTAAGGAGACTCTTCCTTGATTAAATTGCAGTTTGCTTGAGGGAAGAGATACAGTCACACTTGCCTATATTTCTCAAAGTGCTTAGTTCAGTGTGGTGCCGTTTGGCTTCTGGCAAGCTGTGTGGAAGGAACTGCATGCTGGGCAGGGATGTTTTCAACCACAATAAAGAAAGAGCAATTTTAGCAGCATTTTTACAGAACATATTGATTTGACAGGCCAACTTTCACAGAAACTTTATGGCAGAGAATTAGTAGAATTGGTAAAATAGTAGAAATGACATTGATTTGGCTAATTCAGCCATTTAACTAATTTATGTTGCATCTTTTTACCACTTCTAGAAAGTAGGAACCAGATTTTATAATCAGAATAAAAAGTTTTGCCTTTGTCTCTTTGTGATTTGTGAGCCTACACAGTACAGTTTCCTCCCACATAAAACCAGACTAATAAAATCTGTATAAAAGAGCTGTGAAGCCCAGGTGACATATTACATGTAGATCAGTTGGTGCTGTGTATAATAGGTGTTTAGTAATATTAGCTTTATTATTGTTGTTGGTGGTGGTATTGCATTGTTATTAAACACTTCTGTCAGCACATTTAATTTCAAAAATAATGTGATTTAATTTTATACTTCTCTATTTTCTGTTATATAATGTTCTTAAAACTATGTAATGTCCCTCTACCTGTAATTTCCAGGCCTGCCCTCTGGCAGCCCCTAGACTAAAGTTTCCTTTGTCCCATGACTGCTTTTCCTCTTCATATTGCTGAAGAAAGCTATATAACCCCATTAAGTCTCCTTTAACTCATGTCAAACATGCTCAGGTCCATCAGTGTATATGCATTCTTTCTTCTGTCTTTATGTATACTCTGTAGTTTTTTCTTTTTGTTTTGTTTTGTTGGTGGTGTTATTTCTGCTATTTATTTGGATTGTTTTTGTCATTTTATTTTGTTTTTAACTTTTCCTGTAAATCCATAGATTGCAGAATAGAATAGAATGGTTCAGATGTTCTCTAATACCCACTGATCAGGGATCAGTTTCATCTTGTTCTGTAATACATTTCATCTTGTTCATCATTTCTCATCTTATTCTACATATGCTACTGGACTTCTATTAATGCTTGTGTTGTTGTTATTGTTGTTGATCACGTTTCTGAGTTGTACTGAACTGGCAACCAACTGAAATCTTTAAGATCTTATTTTTTTCCTAACAAGTGATGCTTTTGGTTATCATTTCTCCACTCTATAGCTCTATCTTTATTTGTTGGACTCAAAAAGCAGTATCTACAGACACAAAGAATGTAGCACATTCCATACAACATTCTGTGGCTTTTCATTTTATGAAAAATACACAACCCATTAGGGAAAACAAGAAATATCTGTTGGCATGTTGTTTAGTAGGTACTACCATGCAGTTGGATTCATTTTGCTGCTGGTCTCCCTTCCTGAGTGTCCTGGCTCCCTTCATCTTACAGCCAATCAACATGGTCAACATCTGTCTCTCTACTGGCCTGAAGATAACTCATCCCATGTCCAATCCAATGCTCTTATTAACAAAGAACAAAACTTTTACCTGAATTGTCGTGTCCTTCATTGTTTTTATCAAATGCATACTTAAAGTTTTATTTTTAAAATTTCTCAGGAAATGGCAGAAGTTGGCTAGTGTAAGATTAGAAAGAGTAAAAAGGTGATGAGAACTAAATAAGCTTGTACCAAGCTTGGTATCCAGAAAAATATAATTTCAGAGATCATTTATACACTACAGAGAAATGTGATAAAAAAAAACATAGAGAAAATGTGGTTAAATTTGCATTGATTTATAGTAAGTCTTTCTCTTTTTTATGTTCTTAAAATTTGTTTATTGGAACACTATCCTCTGAGGAATATTTTAAATATTTGTTTATATGACTCAGATTTTTCTACTAGTGCCAGAGGAATTTTGGGGACAAAATCATTTCACTATCCTCGAAGAGGTATTTAATCTAGTATTTTTCTTTTAGAATATTTGCAAAAGTTTAATAATCCCTGTTATTGGAATAATAAAACTATTACTCCAAACAGAAGTTTAAATAATAGAAGATGCACAAAATCTTTAAAAATTTGCTTCAAAACTCATATCTGAACTTTAGAGTTATATCTTCAGTGCTGTCACTGCAGATATTTCTTATTGTTTGAATATTTTTTTGCTCACAAATTATGTTATTATCCACATAGGTTATATCAATATCATAAACTTTACTCTCTGTTATGTAGTTAAAAATTCTAGTAGCATGTGTGTGATAGAAGTTGGACTAAATTATATATATTCTTAAAATTGTGCAATTACACATAGTCAAATCTTATATTACCACTTTTTAGTTATTTTTAACCTTATTTCTTAACAGTATTTAATATTTAGGTGGACATATAATTTATTGTACAAAGATACTTTTATAAGTAAATTGAGCACTGTAAGTAATTACTCTGGGGCAAACTCTAACTCTCCTAGGAACTCTTAAATGTGAGATTACCTTGTGTATAATGCATGCTCATTTAAAAAAGTTAGAAAATACAGAAAAATATAAAGAAAAAATTTGGTCACAATCCTTCAATCTTCTTTTCTTCTCTCTCTCTCTACTGATAAATATTTGTAATATGTGGGTATGCACATATATTAGTACATATATATATACACACACATACACACCCATATACACATATATATTAATCTATTATACTGTTGGAAACATACCATTATAAGTTCTTCAAAAACAATTCCAATGGCTGCATATTATTGTTATTTTTGAGACAAGTTCTGTCTATATTGCCCAGGCTGGTCTAGAACTGAACTCCTGACCTCAAGTGATCCTCTCACCTCAACCTCCTAATTAGCTGGAATTATAAGCAGGAGCTACCATGTCCAGATGCATGTTATTCAACTATATAGATGTGTAATAACTATTTTGTTCCCTTAGTATGGAATATTTATAGTTTTCAGCTTTTTATAATTAATATCACTGTTACAATATCCTCAGACATAAGTCTTTTTCTATACTATTGATTTATTTTTATAACAGATTATTAGAAGTTTAATCATTGGATTAAGGAATATGAATATTGCAATGTTATTCATACATCCTTCCAAACTGATTTTTATGAAGATTGTGTAAGTAAGCAATACTGTCAGTCTATGAGAGATCTGTTTTACTACGTCTTTACCAGTACTGAGAATATCATCATTTTTCTTTTATAATTAGCGAAATATACTTACCTTTTCCAAAAGGTGGCAAAAAAAGTTTTGAATTCACTTAAGTTAAAATTTCAAACAGCACTTAAAATTTTAATTTCCATGAAGTTTGTTCCAGATGCCTCATCAATTAGCTAGAGAAATTTTTAAAAGGCTATTTTAATCAACTGTAATCCACTCATTTGGTCGGATTGAATTCAACTTAACACCAAGCACTTACAAACTGGAAAGAAAACCTGTGTTTTCAGATATAGCTTGTAAAGAAGGAAAGAAGTTCCCTTATAGTTCTAAGGCCTCATATTTCTGGTGTTTTCCCCTGAGAGAAATGTCAGACAAGAGATCTGTTGTTAATATTCCTTTTTGGAACATGCTTTGACTACTGCTGGCTACTATAGTGGGTTGTTTCTTTGAAGGCATAAGACTTAAGGCATCATAGATAAGGGACAAATATCACCTCAAGGAATCATGGGAATGAGCAAGATATACATTGAAGCACTGTGCCTATTTTTTCTGTCCTTTCCCTGAGGTAGAAAGTTCTGTTATGATATCTCTCCACTCCACTGCACCTGTGGAGTCTTCACCTGTGCCTTAAGAGTGAAGGGTTTGCTAGCCTTGCCTCAGCAGTGCAAAGGAGTTTTGGTCTTTTGGAGAGAGAGGGGAGAAGGATCAGGGCAGGGCTCTGTACCTTCACCCCAGGGGCTTCTGTTACTATTTATTATGTCTGCCCCAAAAGAAGGATTTCTCAGATATCCTTCCCTACTCCCAATTCTTCTTGTGAGCACCCAGTTCACAGAGAAGAGCCTGCAAGTGGAATCACATTCAATTTGTTAGACTCTCATAGTAGTCTGCCTGCAGTCATAAGCAAAATTCATTACAAAGTTTAGCTGGATTCTTTTTACCTGCTTCTGTGATATTTGCTCTTCTTACCTGTTTGTAGGGCATTTGCTTACTTTCAATCTCTCATTGGAAGCATCTGTCTTTCCTTAGATTTCAGGCTTGTTGGTTGGTCACTGACCTCATTTGTCAAGAGAAATTGTGATTTTGTAGAGTGCCTTGCTTTTTGTTGTTGTTACTGTTGTAAGGGTGCATGGTAGCAGCACTCTTTTCAGTTTTCTACATCTTTAGAAGATGCCAAACACCCACAAAAGTTTTGAAGTTGCTTTTTTATAATGCATTGATTTTAAGTGTCTGTAAATGTTTTTTTGTGTTTTACTTTCTTTTGGAACTTCTTTTCCAGTTGGAGTTAAAATTTATTCCATAAAAACTTCTTGCCCTGAGGTAAAAAGGAGGAGATTGTAATTCAATTGAGGAAATTAAAATCTTCTTGGGTTAATTTAGGCAGACTTGTAACTAACTTTAAAGTGAAATCCTGTATGAAACATGTTCAAATGTGGTAAGGGATTAGTTTAGCTTGAATTTGTTTATTTCCTTTGGTATTTGCTGGATAAATGGGAGTTTATTTATTTTAACCTATTTCAAAGCATTTTTACTTTTTGTTGTTCGTGGTGGTGCTGCTTCCTGTTTCATTTGGAGAAATGATGGAATTATGCTCCCTGTAGAAAACATTTTGCCTTAAGCAGAGACAAGACCTATTTGAAGAACTAAGGAATAATAAATAATCTTACGAACTGCATTTTATTTTATTTTGCTGAGTTTTATTTTTAGGTAAAATACAATAATCATTTTTTTACCTCTTTTGCTTACTCTTAAGGATAAGGCAGAAAACTCCAAATATTCCTTGAAAAGCCACAAAATGAATTCATGAGATTATTCCTTCGACAAAGTTTTTCTTAAGCACATTCTCTGTGCCCAGGGCTTTAGCCAACACTGGGATACAGTGATGAACATACAATAGTAGTATTTCTAACCTCATGAAAGTTTAGATTTCTTGTCATTAACCCTGGATCCACATCAAGTATTGATTCTAGAGACAGAAAGATTCATTAGTCATATCACACAAATGTATATATAATTTTAAATTGCGAGGATCCCTTTGAAAGAAACTTATGAGCTCCCATAAGACAGTATAAAAGAGCACTGGAGTTAGACTGTGAGGAAGTGTTTAAAAAGCACATCACTAAGAAAATTGCAATTAAGGTGAGATTTAAAAGAATAGTGTGATTTGGAGTTAACTGGTGACTATATAGTATAATTTGTTTCGGAAGAGCTTTCCAGCTAAGGTGGACAGGATCTGCCATATCCAAATGTCATAACAGCCAGGAGGGGATTAATACACTGATAAAGCTGAGTAAAGCCTAAACATAGCTCAGAAAGTAAAAGAGAGAGTAGCATAAGTGAAGGACTAAATGTAGTTAAAAACTAACATTTACCGATTATTTAATGTGTGCCAAGAACTGCTGGAAGCATGTTCTATGGGTAAACACATTTTATTCTCCCAGCATCCCAAATTTTACTTTTAGCCCGCAATGGAATAATTGGGACTGAATTCCTCCTACCGTCTGTGAATGACTAGAAAACTGAACAAATTCTATGAAAACACTATTTTAATATGTTGGACAACAGGCAGCAAGGGAGAATGTTCTTCTCCAAAAAGACAAGGGAAGATATGTTATCCCTATAATTGTCCCAGGTGACCTTTAGGCACTTCCTTGTATTCAGCACAAGCTAGAAGAAGTTAGCAGAACATGGTGTTTTAATAAGATAAGGATTGAGAAATCAGAATTCAAGCAGACCAAGGTTACTAAGTTTTACAGGGCAAAGTACTGTACGGGCAGAAGCTATGCAGAGAAATTGCTCTAGAAATATGTACAGAAGGTTCCTTGAGTCTTTTACTGAACTACTAAGCTGTGTGTGCATAGGATGACACTCAGGAGGTGATGGAAAGAATAGTTACCAAGAAGCTGTATGGGAAACATTTTCCAGATATCACACAGAGCTAGAATACATGTAAGTTCCAAACAGAGTGACAAAGCCTTGCTGGACATGTGAAACATTCACTAGGGAACTAGAAGGCCCATGCTTTAACAGTAAGGCTAAACAAACCCTGGAATAAATGTGACCCCAGGTGTGCCCTAAAAAAGCCTGGAAACAAGTTTTGAAAAAAATAAAAAGCCTGAGAAAGCTCAGGCTAATCTACTGGTCACTTAACTGCCTAGTTAAACAACATTATTTAAAGGAAGGCAACAAAAATCAGACACCCAATATAATATTCACAATATCTTGAAGCAACAAGTAAAATAAAATAAAAATATAAAACGACTACTCTTAAGACATTGGACATTAGGCAATGAAGGACTGTGATCTCTGAGAGATAAGAAAGAAACTAGATGGGCCCTTCCTTTTTCCAGCTTACTGCATAGAGAAAGTTTTCAGGTAACAATGCAAAGATGTTCAGGCAGAACCTCGCTCAGTTAAGGAGATGGATATGGGAGTTCAGGGAAGAAAAGATGGATAGAGCTTACAAGGCAGGGTATCAAATGGGAGAAAGCTACACAGAAAAAAAGAACTCTGGGGGTATGCAGAAATTTCTATTTAAGCGTTCACTTGATTACCTATTACCACATGCATGTAAGAAAAATATGTAAGGCCAAGGAAAGACCATCTGAAAGGATTGGAAGGAACAGTCCCTGCATTGAAACAGGAGCAGAAATAGTGTCAGTTCCCAACAATCAGAGTGGAAAACCTAAAATAATTCACCAAGAATTGTTAGAGAATTAGGAAGGGTCTTGTCTCAAGAGTAGAAAAAATGACACCTGGGATAAATTATTCTCTGATCTTACCTAGAAAAGCTAAAAAGTAAAACCTGAAAGAATCGGAAGGTTTCCAAGTAATTTATCTCCATCCCAGAATAAATCTCAAGAATATTTTTAAGAATACAAAACTGTCTAGCAATCAAAATGGAAAAAAATCACAAACTCTAGTGTCCAATCAAAAATTTTCAGATACGAAAAGAAGTAAGACAATACAGCTCATAACGAAAGAAAGTAAATCAGTCAATCAAAACTAACTCCAAAATGACACAGGTAATAGTACTACTAGAAAAAGATATTAAAGCAGTTATCCTGACAATATTCCATATATTCGAGAGGCTAGAGCAGGGCTTTTCAACTTTAACACTATTGACATTTTAGTTAATGGCCACAGAAGTTTTGCTTGGTTTTCGTTATTGCTAGAGGACTGTACTGTAAAATGAGTGATGGTTAGCAGTTTTCTACCCATTAAAAGCCAGTACCTACCCCTCACATTGTGACAATTAAAAATTCATCCAGCATTGTCAAATATCTTCTGAAGAAGTAAAATTGCTTCTGATTTAGAAACCACTGGTCTAGAGAGAAGATTTAAATGTGTTCAGTAAAAACAAGAAAAAAATGTGAAAAAGACTGAAATCACTCTTCAAGAGTTGAAAACTACATTGTCTAAGACAAGAGAAAACACATCAGATGAGATTAATGGCAGGTTAGATATTACAGAAGAAAAGATTAATGGATTGAAGATAAAGTGATAGGAATTATCCAAGGATAGGTGAACTTGGAAAAATTTCAAGTAACCAAACATACACATTATTGGAGTCCAAAGGAGAGAAAACAAGAGGTAGAAAAATATAAATAATAGCCAAAAATTGTCCAAATAAGAAGAAAATTATGAATCTAAAATCCAAAAAGTACAGTGAAATCTAAGTATGAGAAATACAAAGAAAACTACATCAAGGTTCATTATAATCAAATTGTTTAAAACCAGTGATTAAAACAAAACTATAAAACAAATAAAATTAAAAGAATCCAGAGAAAAACAGACATATTCCATGTAGAAGAACAAATAAAAGGATAACCAGATTTTTTTTTGGGGGGGGGAACAATGAAATGTAGAGGACAATAGAACAAAATCTTTAAATTATTAAAAGAAACAAAATTAAACAAAATCTGTCAATCTAGAATTCCTTACCCAATGAAAACATCTTTCAAAAATCAAAGCAAAATAAAGAATTTTTTTAGGAACACAAAAGTTAAAAATGTTCATCATAGCAGACTTATACTATTAAAATATTTCTTAAAAAGTTCCTTAAGGAAAAGCAAAATAATACCAGATGGAAATCTAGGCCTCCACCAAGAAATAAAGAGCACCGAAGATGGTAACTACATAGATTTTTTTAAAAGACTTTATTTTTATTATTTAAATGTATTCAAACTTGACCAACTGTTTAAAGTGAAAATAATAAAAATATATTATGGGCTTTGTAATATTATGAAGAATTAAAATATATGACAATAATAGCACAAAGTCTGGGAGAAAAGAATGGAAAGTGTACTGTTGTAAGGTTCTTATTTTATTCATGAAGTAATGTAATAACGCTTGCAGGTAGTGTTGTGATAAATTAAATATGTATACCATAAACACTAAATTAACCACGAAAATTACATAATGAAGAGATAATAAGCTTACAAAGGATGCAAACGGAATCATAAAATATGTAGTCTCCCCCAAAAAGGCATAAGTAGAGGAAAAAAAGAATGAAAATATGAGGTACAGATAGAAATTAAATGTCAAGATAGGACATTTAAACCTAACCACATCATTAACTACATTAATTATAAGTGGTTTAAACATGCCAATTAAAAGTCAGAGAGATTGGATTAAAAAAGTAAGATCTAACTCCATGCTGCCTAAAAGAAACCCATTTTATAAATAAAGAAATATA
This sequence comes from Indri indri, assembly GCA_004363605.1. Lineage (NCBI taxonomy): Eukaryota > Metazoa > Chordata > Mammalia > Primates > Indriidae > Indri > Indri indri. Next base: position 12,274 of record RJWJ010007115.1, on the reverse strand, counting down.
ATAGGCAAAAGCAAAAAGGTGGAAAAAGATATATTATACTAATGTTAATTGGAAGCAAGCTGGAAAAGCTATACAAATATCAGACAAACAGATTTCAGAGCAAAAATAAGACAAAATAAAGACATTTTCCTGTAAATGACAAGCTGAGAGAATCCATTATAGCATGCCTATAAGAAATGTACAAGAAGTTTTGGGCTGAAGGAAATATTATCACATAAAAACTTGGATCTACATAATGGATTAAATGATACTAGGAATGGTGAAATATATGGGTAAATAAAAAATGTTTTTCCTTCTTTTTAAGTCTTTTAAAAAGATAATTATTTAAAGAAAAATAATGAGAATGTGTTGTAGGGTTTATATAATATCGTGAACTAAAATAAAATCTTAAGCCCTGCAGTGTACTGAACGGACCCTCTCTTGGCGAAGGGGAGCTCAGTAAAACCTTAAAACTGAGTTGTTTGCCATGAGAAGGGAGGTCAGACAAGCCTGGTCACATTACCTCCCTTTTGGAGTACTCTTTGTAACAGTAAGATACTAAATCATTAACAGGTCTAAGGCTATATAAGACAAAGCTTAAACCACACCAGCAGGCCATCAATTTAGTTAACAGATCACTTGAGTTTCAGTAAGTGTTCAGTGGCTTGTCTTTGATTGACAGACATCCATATCTTAAAACAATCCAAGCCTTTAGCCAAATCTTCATTTCTTTAACCAGTTATAAATCAAAGAATCTTTAAACACACCTATGACCTGTAAACTCCTGCTTTGAAATGCCCCACCATTTGGGGCCAAACCAATATAAACCCTCCATATATTGACTTAGGATCTTACATGTAATTCCTGTCTCCATGAAGGTATAAAATAAACTGTAACCCAGCTACTCTGAGCACATTGTCTCAGGTCTGCTTAAGGCCATGTGCTCAGGTCAGTCACACATATTTGGTTCAGAATGGACCTCTTTAAATTATTTTACAGAGTTTGGGCTTTTTTCCATTAACACCAAGATGAAATAAAATGTATTACAGAGATATCACAATGATGATTCATGAAGGGGAGTAACATTATTTGAATCTAGACTGTGATAAATACAAGATGCATAATGGGAACCCTAGGACAACTACAAAAAAGTAGGTAGAGTTAGAGCTAACATGACTACAGAGTAGATAAAGTGAAATAATAAAAACTTTTAAGGAATTTTTAATAAAATAGAAATGAGAAAAAAAAAAGAAAAAACAAATGGAACATATAGGAAGAGTATAGATTTAATTAACCAAAATATATCTGTAATTAATTTTAATGAAAAGGGAATAAAACTCCAATTAAAAACCTAAGTGTTCCAGTTTGGATAAAAATGCAAGACTCAACTATACACTGCTTACCAGAAACCCACTTTAAATATACAGATATAGGTTAAAATTAAATGACGGAAAAAGTTAAACAGAATAAACTTGCATCGTAAGCTGGAGTGGATATATATTAACAACAAAGTATACTGCAGGACACAGAATGTTTCTAGAGATAAAATAAGACATTTCATAGTGATGAAAGGCGTAATTCACCAAAAGAAAAAAAAAACACCTAAATGTATATGTACTTAATAGAAGAACTTCAAGCTACTACATGAAGCAAAAACTGGGAGAACTAAAAGTAGAAATTGACAAATCTGTAATTATAGGTGGAGATTTTAACATTCCTCTCTCAGTAATTTATAGAACGGATAGACACAAAATCAGTAAGCATATAGAAAAGGTGAACAACACCATCATCTAACCTGACCTAGTGACTGTTTATAGAACACTCCACCCAACAACTGCAGAACGCACATTCGTTTTGACTGCACATTAAACATTTACAAAGGCAGACCATATGCTGTGTACAGAAGTCTCGATAATGCACCTAACCTTTATACAAAATACAAACTTTTTTTTTTTTAACTTTCATTTTCTAGATGAAGAAACTGAGAGAAAGAAAAGTCAAATAAATCACTCAGTTGTTAAGAGGCCAAGATGATATTTGAACATGGTGCTGTTTCAGAGCTCATGAGCTATACTGTAAATTATTTAAAATATTGCCCAGGCCACCACCTTTACTTCCTGTGAGGTTCAAGAAGTAAACAGTTGTATAGGGAATAGTTGGAAAACAATTATAAAACTCCGATAAGTTGGGCCGGCTTGTAAGACTCCAAGGCGAGTTTGCCTGATGTATTATTCCTGATTCACGCCTCTTGTCCTTGAAGAATTATTAATTGCATCCCTTTCACTCACAAAAGTGTCCTTGTTTGCACTATAAATATTGCATTATCAAACATAATAGCCTCTTTTCTTATTAGGTTTAAGTCAGACATTTGGAAATTATCATACTCTGGCCAGTCACATGGAAAAAAGCAATGAAAGGAAAGAGCATTGGAAGCGCCTGATCTGATACGCCCACCCTGGGAAATTAGCGTCTCAACTAATGGAGACGGAGGAGGAAGAGGAAAAGGAGGAGAAGAAGGAGGAGGAGGAGGAGGAGGATGTAGAGTTAAAGAGCAAGAAGGTGTTTGGCCACTTCTTTTGGTTGAGTTCTGAACTAATTTAAAAGAAAGAGAGAGAAAGAAAGAGAGAGAAAGGAGAAGAGTTGGGAACATAGTTCCACTCATTTGAATAAGGTTTTAACAGAGATTCAACCGTTACCACTAAGTCCTACGCTTTCAGACCTGATTCTTGCTCTTTTTTATTCAAGGAATATAAAGAATTGGAGAATAGAAACATCCCCTAATGTAGATACCACCCCAACTTTCATGTCACTGGCACAATAACAAGGACTTCAGTTTTTCCTCCTTTTATAAGTCATCATTATAACAACATACACATTGCAGATAAGGCAGCAGCCTCAAAAGTAAACATAATGTGACATGACACTGAACATCTGCAAAATGCCCAAATTTGAACTGAATCTTTGCAAGATCAATGCTTTCAAAAGTTAAATTGCCTACACTTGGAAGAGAATAAAAAAGTATCAATTCCAAAGGTGAGTTACAACCAGAAAATGGAAACATTTACTATAAATAGTGAAACATGAAAATTCCAAGTCATTTTTTCTGGAATACTCACTTGATACTGCCATAAACTAGACATGTGCTGCTCTTAACATTTAAAGGGACAGATGGTTTCCCTTGATTTAAGGAAATGTTTTTATAGTATGTTTCTATAGCTTTCTGATCATATATTGCAATATTTCTAATACATGTGAAATAAATGAATGATAAGATACATAATTATGAATGTTTTCCATTTCTTTGCATTCTTCTGCCGGTTAAGGGGAAAGGATTTATCCTTGCTACACTTACTCCTGATCGTCTGTAATTCCCCAGTTATAATCAAAAAGAAGGATGGACTCTTGATTAGAAAGACTGCTGTAAAAATTAAAAGCACTTGTATTTAATTTTTCTCTTTTGGGATAATTCTCTCTGAATTCAGCTTCTCAGAAGCCTAGAACATAGGCTGGAATGACATTATATAGGTTATACATAAACAATTCTACTGTTTAAAACAAACATGAGAATTTTTGACACTAATATAATCACCAAGAATATAAATATTTTGAGAGCCACCATCATTCTTTTCTGTAGGAAACTTCACCTAGTGCTAAAGTTAGAAGATCAATTCAGAATTCATTATCTGCAGACTTGGGGACATCTCACAGATAAATTCCAGCTGCAAACCATGATAGTGAGTCTGGATTTAATGTTTGACTTTCCAGTTGACAGGGTGAGTAATTTGAACCTAAGTTGATAGTAGTGACCCTCAGCTAGAACAATCTGATGTATTAGCAACTTTTTGAAGTTAGCTTGCACTTCTCAATAACCTCTTAGTAAGGAAAATAAGTTACTTCAGAGAAGAATTAAATAAAACAAACCAGAAGAGTAACATTCTCTTCATATATATGTATTTCTACACAGGGTTTCCTTGACCCTTCAATAATAGAAATGGCAAGCTCGAATTATTTCTTCATCCAACCTGTTATAAAAATAGGAAGGGATTGGGAGCGATACAGAGAAGGGTAGAGAGAAGTAGAAACTTAAGTAACTAATAGATTGTTTTAAATTCATTGTTGTGAATCTTTTGCTGGTATGCAAGCAAATATGTAAGAAAATGTTGGATCTAGTAATAATAAAAAAATAAAAATTAAATTGACAGATTGGGGTTCCATGGTAATTCTTAGAATAATATCCCTATCTGTATTTCCTAGCATGGGTGTCAAAGGTTTGTTTTTCTAATTTCCAGAACAGCAAACTCCACCTGGGATATCAAATTCAAGCTGCATTTCTTCCCACCTCTTATGTTAATAATCGTCATTACTTGGCCGGGCGTGGTGGCTCACGCCTGTAATCCTAGCATTCTGTGAGGCCAAGGCAGGTGGACTGTTTGAGCTCAAGAGTTGGAGACCAGCCTGAGCAGGAGCGAGACCCCATCTCTACTAAAAATAGAAAGAAATGAGCTGGACGACTAAAAAAATATAGAAAAAATTAGTCGGGCATGGTGGCACATGCCTGTAGTCCCGACTACCTGGGAGGAGGAGGCAGGAGGATTGCTTGAGCCCAGGAGTTTGAGGTTGCTGTGGACTAGGCTGATGCCACGGCACTCTAGCCCAGGCAACAGAGTGAGACTGTCTCACACACACACACACACACACACACACACAAATAATAATAATAATAGTCATTACAAGCCTTCACTCAAAATTTACATAGTCATTTGGCCTGGTATTTTTACAATTTGAATATCATCTTAAATGTAGAATAGGAATGTAGAGATATAAGCATACTTATTTTATTCGAAAGTTTGAACCTAAAGAAAATATACATTTCATAAGTAGAAGGAATGGTGCCTTTGTATTTCCACACGAAGTTTACTCAGACACTTCTTTAGTGTGTCGTGATATATATCTTTTATTTTAACACTCTTTTATATGTCTGCAATATGATGATATAATAACCAAAGAATGTATTGGTTAATATATATATATATATATAAAATTTATTTGGGAGTTTTGGTTTTCTTTTTCAAAAAGCCTTTTATAAAGACTAAGAAATAGTAGTAATGCAGTTTTCAAACAATTGGTATAGAGAAATAATGCAAAAATTACAGTTGAAATCTTGTAATTCAGTTTTTGGTTTATTATTATTATATTATTATTAATACTATACTTGAAGTTGACTGAGAAATTCAAATCGGAAGAAAATAATCTCAGGCCAATATTTTATTCCAAAACCTTTTCGGTGGATGTTTTAGGTTGAGCGCCCACTCATTCTTCCTTTCACTTTCTACACCCAAATTACTGTACAGCAAAAATTCATTTTCAACATAACTCTGAGATATTGCATGAAAGCCATCAAAGGAAGACAGCTCAGCTCAGAGTATTATATTTATAAAGACGGGAAAGTGAACCAATACATTATAAAAGATTGTCAAGAGCAGGAGTTTAAACTAAAAGCATTTTCTCTTTTTATTTTCAGAGATGAAGACTGTTAGATTAATCAATCTTCTAAGAACCCACACAAAGAACAAAGGCAGCAGCTCAGGTTTTAAACAAAAAGAAAGTTAACTAGCTTTCTTTATTTTTTCATATGTTTTATGATGACAAAATCTTTTCTGTTTATATTGACATCATTGTTCAACTAGCACTGTGGTACGTGACCATTCAACCGACTGGGTAGGTTTAATTTCCATGAGACTTCTCAGTAACTGATTCTGCAACATTGGATAGTGGGTCATCAAACTTGTTAAATTACACCTTCTAAAATAGCTACCGTTGCATAACAAATTGCCCTAAAACTTAGTGGCTTTAAACAATGGCATTTATTATCTCACACGTTCTGTGGACTAAGAATCTGGGCATGGCTTAACTAAGTCCTCAGTTGAGGGCCTCTCACAAGACTGCAGTCCAGGTATGAGCCAGCCCTGCAGTCTCATTCCAAGGCCTGAATATGGACGGTCTGCTTCCAAGCTCACTTATGTAGCTGTTGGCAGGATTCAGTTCCTCAAGGACTTCTGGACTCTGGGCTTCAGTTCCTTGCTGATGGTTGGCCAAAGGCCACCCTCAGTTCCTTGCCATGAGATTCAGGCATTCATACAAAGTTATTCATCGGAGCAAGCACACAAGAAAGAGTGCCAGCAAGAAAGAAGTTACAGTCTTTTATAACTTAATCTCAGATGTTACATTCCATCATTTTTTTGTTATTTTCTAATCATTAGAAGCAATCATTAGATTAGATCCTGCCCACATTCAAGAAAAGGTGATTCTAGTATTCTATGCATACTAGAAGGTGGGGATATTTGGGAGAAATTTTAGAAGCATACTTATCACAATATCAGACCACTTTGTAGATTTAAGTGTGTGAATTATGCTAAAGTATCATGCTTTAAATAAGTTTTCAAAAAAACCTGTTTTTGCTATTTTCAAAAATGATCTTAATGAATATATTTAAAACAGTCGATTTTATGGTCATTAACGCAGTGGTTTTGTAAGAAATAATTGTGGACTTTTTTAATAATATAAGATGTAGCTAGATGACTATGTGTGTTTTTCTCTGAATGATCTATATATATACCATATAAGTAGAAAATTGCTCACATTATCATTATACCTATATTCATTTGCTCAGAATGCCAACATAATTTTTTGAAGATATCAGAATTTCCAAGGGTTTTCTACTTTCAAAATTTTTTTTAGTTATATTCTAGATTTTTATCCTTTAATTTTAGGGCATTTAAGTATCTACTTTTTCTTAATAAAAGTGATAACATTCATACCATACTTCCAACAATTTAATTTCTTTCCTTAACATTCATTTGTCCATATATACACTTACATGCATTCAATTGATTTTGCCTCTTGTTCACTAACTATTTTTCATACTATTTTTTTAAATATATAACTGTCTAATGGAGACACATTCCAAGTTCTCACTTACGGTTGTAATTGGCTTTGATTCCTCTTTAGGGCTTGCACAGGGCAGCGGGCTAGGCAGAGGAATATAAACTTTTGGATTTGCATCTTATTTCTTGCTTCATTAATTTCATTAACTTCCAAACTGATGAATTCTTAGAATTAAAATATCATTCACATTTAATACCAAAAATCACTTTCTTCTCATTCAAATGTTTTAATTGTATTTTTAAATTCTAGTTCTAAACTGTGTTTGTCAAAGTCTTAATTAGATTTATGTCCTAGGACTGCAAGAGTTAGCTGAACAGTAGTAGAACTGAAGGAGAATGTTTTCTTTATAAGAAATTGGAAGACTGCTTAAGATGTTTGGTATGCAATGTAGACTTTCTATACTGTGTAACTAAAAGTATGTGTCTAAGATTGGTGAATGATGTATACGGGTAACTATTGATTTATACACAAAGATCAAATCTAGGCACCTGACGAAGAGACCTTTCTTTTTTCCTACAAGTGCAGCCTGTGTGGGATTTGTATGGAGTCTCATTTAATAAGAGATTTTATTTTGTTGTTTACTTACAACAGTGACAAATGGTGGCCAGAAGGAAAAGCAAAGTATGTAATCAATCTTAGCACCTTTGTTGTTTTCCTGAGAGAATAAAAAAGACTTAAAAAGGACAAAGCAAAGAAGATATTTTGAAAGAAAAAGGGGAAAAAATGTTTCTTGTTTCTGCTATCGGTGATGATGATGATGGTGATGATAATGACAATAGTGATAATAAAAATAATGAAAGCTGTTATTTTGTATCTTTAATTAGACTATAAGAGTTAGGTATTATCACAGCTTCACAGATGAATATATTTGAGATTCACAGAAAACAAAAAGTTGCCTGAATTGACACTTCTAAAAAAATGTTAGAGCAATATGCAAATCCAGGTCAGTCTTTCTTTAATTTTTGTGTCCTCTCTATGATTTCACTCTGCATGTCATAAAGAAACTCAGAGACAGTGGTGGTCACACACACTTTAAACCGTTTTCTACAGTGGTAGAAACTGTAGAAAATACAAAGTCCAATTTCTATAATTCCTAATGATTGCTTAGGTCATTTAGATTTAAAGTTTTCCATTTTAAAAAGTTTTTGATATTTTAAAAACACAAATACAACTCTACTACTATATGGAACTATTCGAAAAAACAGAAAACACATTGCAAATATTCAAAGAGCAGCAAATTTTGTCTGAAAAAAAAAAAAAGGATAAACCCTATAGCGGTTAGTAAACTATAGCTGCCATTACCTGACTGAAGATCCAAGAGTCAACAAAATTCATAAAAGTATAGCAGGACTAAATTAGTCTAAGATCACCCCTTCCAACTCTGATAGTTTTACTAAAATTATCATGATTTCAATAACTGCTGATTCAATTCCTGGTAAAAGAAGGCATTAAAAGCATGAGCTTTGAAGCTAAACAAATATGGTACAAATCCTAGCTTTGCCAATAGCCACAAGACTTTATATTAATATTTAACTTCTTAATGGTCTACTTTATTTTTTTGATGTAGAGATTAAGTACAATAGTATGAACTTCATGGGGTAATTGCGCAAAGGAAATAATCTGCTTTATAAATGGAAATTACATTATTGATATTATTATCATCCTTGATATTGATGTTTTAACAGCACCTACCTTGGTTTTGAATATGACTAGATTGCTTCTTGGTGGCTTTCATTCATTTACTCAGCTGTGTTTATTGAGATCGGAAGATATGACTGGTTCTTTGCTAGGCACTGAGATAGAAAGGGAATAATACACACTCTCTTTCCTCAGCCCCATTCCTATGTCACCCCTACTCCCAAACTTCTAGTGGCTTGAAATATAGTTGGGGCTTAACAAGAAGCCACATATCCAAGGAATTGTTGGGTATCAGGGTTGTTTTTCATTTGTTTCTTGCAGTCTAAAACCTTTAAAAGAGGGGTAGATATGGTCCTATTTAAAAATCACCTTGGCTAGTATAAGAGGGAAGTGGGAAGAGTATCTGTGGATGCACACATCAGTTAAGAATCCAATGAAGTAGTCCATGGAAGAGATTAGAGTAGGTTGGACTAATTCACTGACTGTGGCGATGGAAAGATGGGACTGGACTTGGGATACTAAACAGAGGCAACATTAACAAGTCTTCTAATAGATGACATATGTGAAGACGGGTAGATGAGGAAAGCAAGGGTGAGTTGACACTAATTTGGCCAAGAGGAACTAAGGATAGATTAGATTTGCATGAGAAAACCAACAGATCAGCTTTAGACATGTTGAGATTAAAATGATTATTTACATCCAAGCACATATGTCAAGTATGTCATTGGCTAAAGAAAACTGGAATATTTAGGAAAGGTTTGATGGAGATATATATGCTAAAGTTTTTAATCAGGAAGATGAACTGAAAGTCAGTTAGAAAATAAAATGGCATTTTAGCAAGTTGTGAGAAAATCCAACATTTCAAGATCATTTTAGAAGGTGGTAGTGTACAGAAATCACCAACAGAGTGCTGGTGCATATTTAAATGTAAATAAAAGTTATTCCATAGTAATAATTAATCAAAAATTATAGTATTGCTCACCTAAGATATTCATATAAGATGATTTTTATGTTAAAAAAGCAAGGCATCTCAGTGTTTCTCAAATATTTTAACTGTTTGTAGTTACCCTCACTAAGTTACAACTATGTGCTTGTATAATAGATGACTATAACTAGCATCTATTAATAATTCCATTGATTTACTGTGGACATTACTTTGACATGCTAATTTTTCCATTTTTTATTTCCCAGGGATATTAGTAACTTCTTCTTTGTGTTACTTTTACTATCTAAACTATGACAGAGTTTTCTGAGCTAAATACCTTTCTTTGAGATTTAGCTGAGCAAGAAGGAAGGCAGGGAACACTGCAATAATGGTAAGAAATATATGGGGTGACCTTCTGTTTCCTTCTTCCTCTTGCCTTCTCATTTCAGGTACTCTGAACGCTTTCATTTGGAATGTAAATCTGCTTTTCAACAAGGCAGCTTTGATTAAGTTCTGTATGTTCTTGGGTGAGATTTCAGCCACATCTCAAGGTCTTCAGTAAATTTTCACATTATTTAGTTTCTCAGCTGTCTTCGGCCTTATTAAAAGCAAGGTCCTTATGAATCATGCATCTTTCTGGATGGGGCCCTCTATGTCATTTGCTCTTCATTTTTGAGCATACATTTTAAATCTAGGTGCTATTTTTGTCTCACGTTTCTTTTTTAGATGAAGAAAAGAATAAGAGTATTTGCTTTTGCTTAGTCTATGAAGGAAGTAAATTGGTGTTCAGAATTGTATTTTTGCCTATGATTATGATTTCCAGATTTATTCATCATTGTCCTGTTTGCTTAAGGTTATTTTTGTCATATTTTAAACCACATGATTGACAGGAAAATTTAAATATAACAAATTTTCTGATGCTGAATATAGATGACACGGAGCACTTGCTCAGAGGTCCTAGTACACAGATGTCTAAGCTATTATCTTGGGCCAAATCCTCACTTATTTTGCCAAAAGCACATATCAATTAAATGAAGTCAGAACTTTCTGCAATATTGCATTCACATTCTGGCTCTCTGGATGCATCAACATTAACATTTTTGGGTTTGTTTGTGTTTTCCCTTTGAACGAGCTAAGCATTGTGCCAGCCATTGTTTTTTATTAAGTTTACCCATTCTTTAAAACTAACACAACTTTTTCAAACACCTTGAGTTTGTTTTAGTCTGCCGATAAGTAAACTCTTAAAATTTGAAAATAAAAATGTTAGCTTATACTGATATCATTTTAGTGTTGAAGGAAGCAAGAAATACAAAAATCTCATTCTTTTAGCCATACAGAACTGGTTTTGTGCTTTGGCTTTGCATAATTAGATTTATGAACTTGGGCAAGTTTTACAAATTTTATAATTATAGTTTATTGTTTTTATTATTAGTCCATTTCTTTATCTTCATTTTAAGGGGAATATTAAATTCTGTCTATAGGAAAATTAGTTTAAAATATTATAAGAAATAAATTAGCTTCGTTTGGCACCCAGTAGATACTTAATAAATGGGGACATTTTTATTATTACAGAAATTTGGATATTTTGGAAGCTGGGACATATGCTCTAGATCAGTTGAGTCAATTTCACGCCAATCTCTTTCTAGAATGGACTGTTTCCTAGGCTCTCTCGTAGATAGGGTTCCAAGAATGACTGTGTTCCAGCAGGCAGATGCATGCATGTGACACAGGAAGAGAAAGTGAGCTGCATGAGGCTGGGAGATCAGAACTTCTGGAACACATGTCACCAGAGTGGTTTGGTTCTTTCAGGACTAGCTGGCAGTGGCTTCCTGGTGTGGCAGCTTTTCCGATCACAGCAAGACTGTGTGGTTGAAAGCATGGATTAGTAGCATTTCCCTTAGCAAACCAGGTCTACAGAAGCAATTTGGCAGTTGTTCCTTGAATTTCTGCTTAGAGTCAATTTCTTCTGCCTACCTAACAATTCCATGCACTATATAAAATTCTTAGTGAATTCTTTCCTACTTTATGTCACCAGAATAGATTCTGTTTCTTATCTGACCAATAGAGTAATCACTTACATATGATGAAAAAAAGTATATAATTTACTTAAGCCACTGTGTTTTTGTTTGTTTTGTGGTGGGCTCTCTGCTACTTCAGTTAAACTTTATAATTAGACAAGTCCTGCTTAGGAAATAGAACTTACAATGTGGAATTTACTAAAGGAGAAAATGGGAAAGTGAATATTAGGAACTAGAAACTATAGGATAGAAAACTAATGACCTTTCTTGTCACATGGTGGTAAAACATTCAGTTACACCAGTCACCTACTGTACCTTTGAAAGCAAAATACATACCAAGGGGAATTAAAAAAAAAAAAATCAGATTGTTGAGGTAGCTGCCTTCTCCCTGTCCATTTCTTGGAGTTCTACAAGACTCGGACATTCAAACTTTCATTTTCTTTTTCTTCACAGATATTTAGTTCACCCAGCTTCATTTATTGAAAAGACTATCTTTTCCCCACCATACTGCAGTGTCACCTTGTGTTCAATCAAGGGACTGCATATGGATGAGTCTGTCTGTGTTCTCTTTTTTGTTCTATTGTTTTATATGTGTATCTTATTGCCAACACCACAGTCTTATTATAGCTTTATAAGTCTTTATATGTGGCGTGTTAGCCCATTCAGGCTCTTATAACAAAATACTATAGACCGGGTGGCTTGTAAACAACAAATATTTATTTCTCACAATTCTGGAAGCTGGGCAATTCAAAATCAAGGTCCTGGCAGA